>CAJUYH010005722.1:0-22320 GCA_910591685.1 Galerucella tenella | reverse complement strand
TATAAACTGCAGGTAGCTCATCAGAGAGCAGAGAAATATTTAACCAAGTATAAACTTAGTAGACAAAGTCAAAATAGTAAGGTAGCTAATCCAGTTGATTTTAAAATAGGGGATTCAGTTTTAGTAAAGAGGGAAAATAGAACCAAATTCGAATCTCAATATATAGGTCCATTTACAGTCACAGAGGTGAGTGAGGTTAACTGTAAAGTCAAATTAGAATCAGGTGTGATAAAAGAAATACACAAAAACAAAATCCATCCTTATTGTAAAATGAATTAAAAAGTGTAGGTGGTATCGGAGTGCGGTTGTGTTTACGGACAATTACGAATAGGTCACAACAAACATTAAGTGATTATAAATAAACAAGACAAACAATTAAGTTATCATAAACAAAAACATTAAGTGATTATAAATAAACAAGACAAACAGTTAAGTTATCGTAAACAATTTTTGGACGTACATTAGATTATAAATATATGTTACCATAGGTTAATGACATTATTTAATAATCATCTATTTTTAGGATAATTGTAAATTTATTTCATTGGGGGGGAAGGAAGCTCAACGGAATTTAGTCTTTTTGTAAAAGGGGAAGGTGTGATGCCTTTTGGCCGAAATATTATTTATTAATTATTTAAATTATCATTATGGTATTATTATGATTAAAGACATAAATTCCCTTGAAGCTAACGTCGATATAGCATGAATCGTTTACATATATAAAAACAGAAAGGTCTCACGTAGGATGTCAAGTTCAGAGTCCGAAGTAAACGTAAACAGAAATTGTTTATGTTTACGAAACGGTGAACTTGACTCGTCGTATAAATATGTTAAACGAAAGTGTTTTAACATTCATTCTAATTCATTCTAAATTATTCTAAATGTAGTCTATTCATCGTAATCCTTTTTAATTAATATTCTAATTAGTACTAGTAATAAGTGAGTTAATGTATCATAGTAAAGTAAGGTAATAAAGAGAATATGGCCCAGTGATTCCAGTAGTTGTTTTATTCCTGTGAGATGACACACCAAGTGACCGGCAACACCACCTAGTCAGAGGCCCTTCCACACTTCTAATGCACCAAGTATCCATAGTAGGATACATACATTACAGTGACACTCACTTATCTTTCTCCATAATAGAACTGTGGCGGTTGGCGAACAATAAATAGATAATGTACTCAACTTAAAACAAACAAAATACACAACTTTTGCACTTTTATTAATATCACAAATATATTTAAGGTGTGTCTCGGGTTTCCACAGGAGCACTGGAATATCTAGTTTGTTTATAATTGAAACATGGCAACATTGATATTTTTAAGTGATTAAAATGTAGATGGTGTCACATTAATTACCCTTAGTAGTTACCTATTTTTCTACCTCAGGCCTACTTTCGATAAGTGCCGCTAGATGGCACTACAATACGATCCACACGATCCACCACAGTATGGCGTCAGCTGAAACCATCAATTTATCAATCTTCGAGGCTAGATGAATTTTTATGGATATAAATTCTAAAAATATTCAAGGAGTATTATCCTCTAGAAATTGGTCGATTAAATTATTACTTTTGGTTCCAAATCTTGAAACCGACATTTTTCAATTGTCAATTCCACAAGTTTACTTATTCACAGAAAATATTTTCAAATTACCTTTGAAATGCTAAGACAGGAATGATAGTTACACATGGGGTTCTTATCAGTAGTAATAACCCAAGGACATTGATAATTGTTCGAAAAAACTTTATGACAGATTTCGAAAGCTTGTTGCTTGGAAAAAGCAACAAGCCTACAAGCAACAAGCTTGAGAAAGTTGTCATACAATTTTTGAGCATTTATCAATTTCCGAGGGTTATTCGGATAGAAATTTTTTTGCTAATGATAGAAAAAATACAGAACTAAAACAAATCGTGACATGTCGAAATATTAAATTTTTGAAACTTCAAAATCGAAATGTATCAGTATGTGTCCATAGCAACCAACGTGAAAATAGCCCATGGTCTGTTATCAGTGTAATGTTGACATGATTGGGTAAAATTGTTCATATGTTAAAAAATGAGGAAATGATTGGTTCTTAGAACTGTCAAAAATTTTTCAGTGTAATTGATTTCTAATTGGCTATTTTTGAACACGTGACTGAAAATACACAGTTTTGATAGGTTTAAATGTAAAAAAATATCGCTGCAATTTGCTGCTAACAAATCATTGCTGTAATTTGCTACCAGCAAATTATCAGTGTAATTTTGATGCTATTGGTCGATTTGAATTTTTTTTCCCATCACGATTGGCTGACAGGATCGTTTAAAAAATAATCAATGTAATTTTGATAATATTGGTCGATTTGAATTTTTTTTCTTATCATGATTGGCTGACAGTAAAAAAAATCAGTATTACTTATTAGTTTTTTTGTATAATGTAGCGAGTTTGTGAAGTAAAATAATTTTTCCTTTTTATTGTTTATTTTTGTAATAAATATTTCCGAAACATTTGAAGATATGTACATGACTTATGTCTTGAATTTTCCGAAGAATACCAGAAATAAATAATATAGAGTGGGTTGCATTCAAAATAAGAAGATTGGTATTGGCCACTGTCAGATGACACATCCTATATTTGTATTTTTTATTGCGCATTTAAAAATAAAAATTGATGTCCTCAAGCGTTTTTCCCAGCACGCCCTCATTTATTACTCATCAAATGTATTACATTTAGCTGTTCCATACTGTATAACAACATATAGAAATTCCTCATCAAGAAAATTCCAATCTACCGTTCAACTTATAACTCAATAGATATATTTCACTCATACGGAGTAAACAAAACTCGTATGAAAACAACCCTGAAAAACAATAAACACTTTCCAAGATACACCCTAGGAACTGATACTTAATTCCCCTTTTCAAGTGCTAAGCCCTTAATGAGTACTTTAATACAGTCACTTCTAAGAAGAAAATATTAACATGTTGACACAGTCGTCGGCGCTTGTTCTTTTTAGAGGAATTATTTTGCGATAAATTATTATTTCTCAGACATGAAACTCTCATTTGGGGCAATGTTTTGTTCATAAAATATAAGAAATTTCAATCTTTCCAACATATCGTAGTCTTTTTTCTACTTTCTACTGCCATATCTCAGGAAAGCCATGAATTATAAATATTTTTATTTTGTTTTTGTAGTCAAACTGGAAAATCTTTTGAGTACTTAAATTTTTTTAATAAAAATGGCCGATATTCATTTTTCCAGTTAATATTTCATTTTTGAGTATATTTGAGTATTGTGTACAATAGAGATAGATAGAGATATAGACCAGATATAAAAACACAAATGTATCATAATTTGAAAAATGACAAATAAATTATCAATATTCACACATTTTTAACCTATTTTCAATTCTTGATATCCTTTATGGTTTGGCAGTAATCATCAACCTCATCTATTAATCTTCCACAGCGTTTTTGTCGAAATTAAAATTAAAAATGCTCGATTAAGGATCTTACCTATTTCAAACAATAAACAGACAGTCAATTACCTGAAAGAAGTAAGAGCCAACTTTGAAGTAGCTGGACTTACGTACAATCCGAATATCTCCGTGATAGCTATATGGATGTGTCGGTAGCTTATAAGTATGTTGTCGAATTCATAAGTATGTTGTCGAATTCTCAGGCGTGGTATGCAAACCAGGCTTGGAAGAATCGAAGGTTATTTTTATACCTGAAAAGCTGAACATTTAAAGGTAAAATATCCGAGTCGATGATTGGAAAACAATTTACGTGCACGCCATTGGGTGAGATACAATATGATCCAGTGAAATTTTCATCCAGTTTTCATATTCGGTTATAATTTTCGAGTAGATGAGTTATATGAGAAGTTGAGAGTAAATTAATGTATAACAAAATATTTTAGCTATGAACTTATAACTTTCGGAACATTAATTAGGCAACTATTAAAATGAGCACGCTCGGATTCTATTTCTAAATTCCAAAATTTACCAAAAATAATGTGCGGAAATATTATTGGATATGATGATTAACATAAACAACATTTTAATAATATATTTTGAAGTTTGATATCCAATTTTACAAATCTGAGATATGGTTAAACAGCTTAACTCACTTTTGAGAGTTTCCTGTTCTAACCAGTAGTCTCCTAGGTGTGTGCCATGGGATTCTTCCTTCTCCACTACTTTGAGATTTTTAAAGTTTGAAGTGCTCAGTGACACAGTCCTAAATCTGGCTTATACATTCCTTTGATCCCACTTGGTCGTAGTTGCCCAGAAGTATTGTTGATCGTATTAGCACTAGTTTCCCAATGGTCCAATCTCCTATTTTTTCAGATTTAACCAATTTATTCCAATATTATATCGGAAGAAAAGAGTTTTGTCCCCAAAATGATGCTTCATCTTCTCGTTTCGCTGGTACATATGTTATTTCGTTTCCATCTTGAAATGTGAGAAATTTGAGCAGGAGCGGAAAGTGGAATTTGGCACTGGGAAACTATAGATGTACCATTACTAGCAATAACAAAAAAATTTGAACGATTATATGGAGCAGTGTTAGAGACGAAAGCAGAGTAAGTTTGCGAGAAACTGGTGGAATATTGAGTTGGGGAATTTTTTTTTTTTCGACATCTACCATAAGCCAAGTTCAATTTTGTTCAGTTGAGGGACGGTTAATTATAAAATGACACACACCTGGTTTTTTATGAGACAATGAGGTTATGGAGGACTCAATATCGCTGCTTTATATATTCTGAAATTCTTCTCAAAATATGGTTATTTCGAAAAAAAAATTCCCACTCACAATGCCAAAAAATTACGAATTCAACTCACCATCTTCGTCGCCAATTGTTTAGGTAACTAATATTCAATTTAAACCGTTTCTCTCCCTATCATCATCTCCTTTTTGGGATCCTTTTACACCCACAAACTATACGTCGTTTGTGTCGCCGGTGTTGCCATCTAGACGAACGAATAGTTACATTATTCATGAAAAGTGCACGTTTATATCGATGCAAAGTCTAAAGGACCTTTCAGGAAGGACGTCGATCATCAATCATGACTTGCCTCTTCTGCATACGTATCACGATTTTTGTGTATCGCTTATATTGGGATTTTTATTTTGGTATTTATTATTCTTAATTGTGTTTGATTTAAGTGCTTTACAGAAAATTTTGGTTGTTTCTCTTCTTCACCAATTCGTCTTACTGCAACATTATTTGTTCATCTCTTTATAAATCATATATGGTTGGAAATTTCATCCATTTTTGTAGACTTCAATTGAAGCAAAGTGAAATGAAATTGTCACTTCTTGCTTATCATTATCATTAACAATTGCATACGTTTGAACTAGACTGGCTTAGTCTGTATAGTGTTGTGAAGCTGTTATAAACATTGAAAATTACAAATTTTGTCTAGTGATATACCCTGTATGAGAATGTATCTATTGGCCAAAGTTTTTAATTTCGACAAATGACGTCGTTTGTGAAAACAGATGTCTAGCATCAACTGAAAAATACACATTGTTATTCTTGGCCGTTGCGAAGATTTTTGTAGTGAGATGACCAAGTCATAATTTTGTTAGCCGTCTCAAAATAAATGATCTTGTCGTTAACGGATACGTAACATACGGCAGAAAAATAATAAGAAAATAAGTTTTGCTTGTATTCGAGTGTAGTTGTAGAAGTTGCGAACGCATATTATGGAGCCTTATTGGGTCTCCAGAAATTGAAGATGATTATAACCAAATGTTTTCTTGATACTTTTGGGAAAATATTACTTCGGGGAGTTTTATTAATTGTGATGTCTCTTTGTAGTTGGGGTTATAAGCGTTTGTTTTGTGATAAACTTCTGGGAGGTATTTGTTGTTGATTGCAAATTATTTATAACCGACTTAAATAATCCGAAGTGTATATATATTTTTAAGTATGTTCAGGCAAACCTCCTTAGTTCACAACGGATTTCAATCATTCTTTCAGCATTGGATCTAGTATAGCTCCAAAATAGTGCTATTTAAATTTCATTGGTGTCAAACCTTGGTCTTCGAAATACATCAACAAAAAAAACAATCAAAATCCAATGGGAGAGGTATAGTGATTGTGGTATTGTTAGGTTGATAACAATCCCAAAACACGATAGTTACCTAACTATGATTAAAGATATAGGTACTAGCTATAGAAATTGTAAAATAAATAACTCAAGAACTGATCTCAACAAATAAACTCATCCAAAGGGCAATAAATAACTGTTTCCTATAACAATTTATCACCTCAACTTAACTTATACTTATAAAAAATTCCTATTCAATGGTCAATTTTACTGAACTATTAATTGAAACTATGCATCAAGGAACATTTTTATGACAATATGAGTTGAAATTCAAACACCTATGGAAAACAACAAAAAGCTTGTCTTGAGTATTGAAATTCTGAGTGAAACTGTTCTCTAAATCGTGGAAAATTGAACAAAGGTATTAAAAACATCATTCACGTCGAGAAACATTCAACCAGAATTTAAAAGTCGTTTATAAAACAAAGAATAAGATATGAGCTGGGGTGATCAAGGGCAAAATAAAAAAGACGTTTTTTTTGTTTTGCGCTTTACACTGTTGGTATTCAAGAGTCTTCTTACATAAATCTGGAGGTAAGTGATCGGTTAACACCGACCCCAGTTCGGGGATTTTTTAAACCCCCAAGGCTCGATTCCAATCTCTCTTTTTCTAGATTTATTATTGTAATCAGTACCGGCTTTTAGATTTTATTGCAGGCAGACAGAAAAAATAGCATTGTCCGTTTTTTTGATATTTCCGAGAATACTTACAAAAAGTAATTAAAAAAATTACAGGTGTCATTTGTAACATAGCAAGCTCATATTGGCTATTGGAAAATAGGTCCTTACTTCACTTGTACTCAGCGGCTAGAATAATGCCAGAACCGGAAAAAGAAGCATGATAAATATTTATACGCTACATTTTTTCCACGTCGGTTTTTTTTTAAATAAGATTAACTATAAGGCAAAAAATAAGTTTGTGATAATGTCCACTTGTACTTTTTGGCAAAAATTTGACAACTTTGACATTTCATAATACTTGATTAAATATACAGTGTTGAAACCACTTATGGAATAAGATTCTTTACTTATGTCATTATGTGAAAATAATGTTAGTCATACAACTGTTCTAAGATGTCTTCATGAAGAAAAACTGCATCCCTACAAATTAACTTTTGTGCAGGAGTTAACAGAAGACGATCCAGATCGTAAAATGGATTTCTGCGGAAGATTGATGAATAAGCTGAACAGAACTGAGATAGCTCTTGGTACCATTCTGTTTTCTGACGAATCAACATTCACATTGAATGGAAAGGTAAACCGACAGGACTGTAGATATTGGTCAGCAGAGAATCCTAATTGGATGCGTGGGACACATACTCAGTACCCTCAAAAGGTGAACGTTTGGGCCGGTATCATATGCGACCATATTATTTGTCCTTTATTTATAGATGGAAATTTGACAGCTGAAAAATATTTAAATATGCTTGGCAAATTTATATCCCAACGCAATAGATCCTAGGTTACCAGATGAAAATGTTTGGTTCCAGCAAGACGGGGCTACACCCCATTATGCTTTAATGATAAGAACTTATTTAGATGAAATCTTCCCCAATAAATGTATTGGACAAAGAGGTACTATTGAGTGGCCAGCTAGATCGCCAGACCTCACGCCGTTAGATTTTTTCTGTGGGGTTATCTCAAGAACAAAGTATATGCAACACAACCAACTAGCATTGTAGACCTTAAAGACAGGATAACTACAGAAATACGGAATATTTCACCTCAAACTTTAAACAAAGTTGAGAAGGCGTTCTATAGGAGACTGTGCTATTGCCAACAATTAGGTGGAGAACATTTTAAGCATTTATTTTAATGTATTAAAATCAAATACATCAGGTATTTTATGTATGTGTTTAATAGCTGTAAAAATAAAAATTTCACCCTGTATAATTCATAATTGACCATACATAATATAGTTTGTTGGAATCGGTTCATTAAGAGGATTTCAAAAATATGCAAATATACAGGGTGTTTCATTCAAAAAAACAACACCGACTATGGCATACTTGCATGAATCACCCTGTACATTTACATTTATGTTTACATAACACACAACTGTATTTAAAAGTTGACGTGTCTTGGCATTTTTTATAATTTTCTAAAATAATGACAAAGAATTTTATTCCATAAGTGGTTTCCATACTGTACCTGGTACAACATAAATCCCGATGCTGAATATGCTGAATATGGTCGTCATAATTTTAGAGTATGTTTCTAAGCCGTTAAAGTGGTATGAGAATTTAAATAACGTCGAATGAAGTTCATTTGATATTCTCCTACAATTTTCTAACATTTTTTTTTTCGGGCCGAGATCGGAAACTCATGTTCGACTGGGTCCTCAACCAGTACCCAGACAGTGTTTGGACTCATCCCCAACGGAGATGCCTACCAACCAAACCCACCTAAACTCGCCGTTACTCCCGCCTTGGAATCACTACCCTAGCATACGTCAAGACGGGCGGCGGTCCCTCACACACTCTCGATCATCTTCTTCCCTCTATCACTCCTACCTCTCTCATGCCATAGCTAGTCCTTCTCTTCCCCTAACCATGCTCTCTACCACGCCACTTATCTCCATCCATTCCTCCTCGCCTCTCAACATAATCTCCACCATATTTTCCCAATACACCGCCTCTCCCAGTTTATTTTCTAGCTTCTTCAAAACTCCGTCATTCTTCCAACATCTAAACACATGTCCCACATCATCCGTCACTTCACATCTCTCGCACACTCCAGTTTCTCTTTTCCCAATCTTGTGGAGGTAACCCACTCTTGACCCATGCCCTGTGAGCACCTGCGTCAAGAAGTAGTTCACCTCCCCAAATTTCCGGTCCACCCACTTTCTCCTGCTCCCAATCGCTCCTTTCAGCGCGCCCTCATACTCATCCCACCTTCTCTCCATTTCCTCATCCATCCATTCCTGTACTTCCTCTCTGCTCGCACCCCTCCAGCGTTTATGTCTGGCTCTAGCCATCAAGTCCAATGGATAGGACCGTGACAGCACTGCTGCTGCCAGTCCACCCACTGTCCTGTACGCCTGCACCACCCTCAAAAGTATTCCTCTCTGCACCCGCAGGAGTGGTCTAACCCTCGCATTCACCCCTGCTTTCTCACCCCACGCTTCCGCGCCATACAGCATACTCTGCTCTACCGTACTACCAATTATCCTCCTCTTCCATTCTCCCGGTCCTTTCACATTACCCATCAATCTTCCCAACCACGCTACCCTTACTTTTGCCTTCTCTGCAGCCTTCAACATATGGGTTTTGAAGGATAATTAGCTATCCAACCACACCCCCAGATACTTCACCGCTTCCTCCATCCGAATTTTCTTTCCCTTCACCATCACCCCCACCTCCCTTGCCTTGCTCCGCCCCTTCACCAGTAGCCCCACCGTCTTATCCTCAGCCACTTCCAGTCCACACCACTCTATCTTCTCCACAATCTTCCTACACATCCTCTCCGCCTTTCTTTTTATCTCCACCTCTCCCTTTGCCGTACATACCAGACATACATCGTCCGCATACACCGTAATCTCACATCCCTCTTCACATACTATCCCACAAACTTCATCAAACACACACTTCCAAAGCTTCGGTCCCAGAACCGAGCCCTGGGGCACTCCAATCTCCGTCCCATACCTTCTCCCCCTAGTGTCCACTATCACACGCCCCGTCAGGTAGTCAGTCCTCTACTAGACTAACTAACCCCTCCCCTACTCCGAGCTTTGTCAACGCGCTCAACTCCGCCCGTTTACTGACACTGTTGAACGCGTTCCCCACGTCGAAGAATACAAGCAGGGCCAATTTCTTCTTCCTACCGTTACCCTGCCTAGCCCTTTGCACCAAGTCCACCACCCTGCCCAGCGCTGAGATGCAGACTTCCCTAACCTTTTCCCTCCATCCCTACTTTTCCCCTCAACATTCGTCTTCGTTCCTTCTTACACTCCCTCCACAGACTCTCTATTTCCTAATTCCATCAGTAATTAGCCCTCCACTTGCGCCTATTACCCCTTTTTCCTTCTCTCCTGCAGCCCTGTATCACATCATACAGTTTCTCTACATCATGCCCAAGTCCCCTTCCTATCTCTTCCCTTACTTTCTTCCTCATTATTTCTGCCTCGGCCTTCGTCCACTTCCATCCCCACTCTTCCACCAATTCCTTTCTCCCCCTTCCTCTAGTCGTCTCCACATACCTATGTAAACTCAAGCTTTCCTCATCATCCAGTACCCTCCAGCTACTCACTCTTTCCCCCAGCCATTCATCACACGCTGTTATGTCAATGAATGATGAACCCCCGTCACCCCTCACGAAGGTGGGCAACAGTCCATCATTCAGCACCGCCAATCCGTTGGATGTCAACACTTCCTCCAGGATATCTCCTCTCCTGTCCGTTTTTCTCCCTCCCCAGGCAGTATTCTTGGCATTGAAGTCGCCTGTCACCATTCTTCTTATACCTCTCCTTTTCCCTTTAGACACCCTAAGATCTTCCTCCAGTCCTGTCATACTCCTCTCATATTCTTCTAGGCTGACATTTGGACTTATATATATATATATTATATATATATATTATATATATACACTATACACCACCATGTCTCCAATTCGCACTACCACCCAACCGTTACCCTTCCTCACTTCATCCGCCCTCATTCCATCTCCCACCACTCTTATTCCTGCCTCTCCTGTATCATCCATTATCCAACCTTGCTTTCCCACATATCTAGCATTCACCTCAGATCCACACACCACATCCACTTCCCTCCTACCAATTACCTCATCTAGAACATCATGTGCTACTCTGCATTTCCCTAAATTTATTTGTAACACCTTCCATCCCTCCTCTACATTTTTTCTTCCCGAGGTCTGCTCTCCCCTTCCTCCTATTTGACCGGACTCATCCCCTCTAAGGGGTCCAGAGGGTCCCTCCCATTTTTTCCATCTTCGCCTCCTCTCAATACATCAACTACCTTTCTCCCCCTTTTACACTCTGTCTCCCCTGGCTTATGTCCCCTTTCCCCACATACCCTACATAGAAAGGCTAACATTTAAAGAACAAATTCGACACTGAAAAAATGTTTTTGAATCCAAGTCACATTTTGTATCACTCATACGGCTGGCCACCACCCTTAATAAATCACTATGTATGGTATCGTGAATTACTTCTTTTACAGCATTCGAAGATAGAAATTGATAATTAGCATTCTTTTGCAGGGTCCGATTAATTTTTCGGCATATTTGCTGTTAACAGATCAATAACATAGATACAATTTTAATGAACAAAATGAAATTGGAAAAAGGTAACACCAATATTTGCAGAAACGTCAAAATTATTGTGAGAATGTGTTATTTTTAAACGCGACTACACGCATTATCGCTAATATAAAATATTAGCAATGTCAAAACTAGACTACCGTCAGTTTAAATTTGAGATCTTATCAACCATTGGGCTGTATTTGGTATGAAATTAAATGAATGCTTTCTTGTATAATATATACTCATATTTTTCAATCACGTGTGATCTAAAAACATATTATAATTATTTGGAGTAGAGTTGAATAACTGGTGTATTCCCAAGCGCCTATTTTTTAATGAAGTCTACTAGCTTTGAGAATAAATGTTCTATATAGCAGTCCCTACCTTTGTCCTTCTATTTTGTTCCATGTTTCACTTGTCTCTGACCCGGTAAATTGTCCGCTATTCCATGGCCACTCCTCTTTAGTTTGGTCCAAGGAATGACATTGACGAGCCTAGTCTGACTATTTCATCTGCTCTGGAGCCAAAACTACCGTTATCTTACTACAATAAGTATCTCGGTATATTTATAGCACGCATCCCAGACTATCATAAAATTGACCTCTATGGAATCTAGTACCTTCAGTGCTTGCTGTCTATATGTGAAGATGGAAATTGAACAGTATGTTCTTTCCTGCCTATTAACATCTACTACGCAGTTGTGGGTTGATTGCCATTATTTCAACCTGAAAAACTGTGACAACTTTCTATAGGATTGATGGGAAACACATCCCTTTCTTATCAGTTATCCCTTCCCGGTATCCATATTCTGTATATCTGAGGAAATAAGAAAATATCCTTATCATTAGCAAAAAGTTTTTTTTGTATTACTCTACCAATAAAGGAAATGATTCGACCACGCTTAGAATAAACAAAATTTTCCATACGGCTATCCACCTAACTCCCGTTCTGGCTGTAACCACAAGAGTAACAAGTGAAGAGAAAAAATATGGTCGACGAGCAGACACTGGGGTGGACAGGATTTGGAATTTAAGAAGGGCTCAAAGGGACGAGATTTGGAAAATTTAGTGTTTCGTGCTAGATTGAAGACAGATTATAGGGTAGTGGTAAAATGTAATCCCGTCTGATAATCTTTTAAGAGTGTTAAATCGCCGGTTTATTTATATAAGGCAGGAAAATTTGACGGACTGCGTGTTGGAAAAACATAGAAACTGTGAAATTAGAACCAAGATAGATGTTTGAGCAGAAGCAGAAGTTTTGCAATTAGTGTGACACATCCAACAGAAATGATTATTGAGTGGTTTTGAATAATCCATAAATTTGGTGTAACCAGACGTAATCTATTTTCAATAGTTTATTACAATTGTGTTCTTTTTTCAGGTAAGAGATATATTCCGGAATCATGGAGAAGGTGAGTGAGAATATTATGAATACTATTCAAATAATCGTCCAAAACTATTTCTTTAGGTTGCTTAGTACGGGTCTTTTCACAAATAGTTCTATAATAGTATACAAAATGAACATATTATTATGGTAAATGAAAGTTCATCGAAAGCCTGGATAATGTTGAGGACTTTTGCTTTGTTTCCTGCTGACTGTTTTTTCAAAAATGAAAGTGGCTAAGCTGATACCAACATAATTTTTGATTTTCGAAGTTTATTTCATCATTGAATATACATTGTATATTTCGACAGAATCATTGAATATTTAAGGGTTCTCGAATTTTCTTTAAAATGACTTTTCAAATTATTCCTGAGCCTTGTTTGTTCCATACGAACTGAAAAACAGACTATTAATAATTCTCATATAATATATCTTTTAAGATATTCCAGGAAGCAGGTTTAATAACATTTTTTAGGACTCAATAATTTTTGGAGGAGTTTTCAATTCATTTTGATTAAAATTCATAATTTTTTGGCTTTGAAGAATACCAATAGGTACAAATAAATTTTTTTTGAATTTTACTGCCAAACAAACAAACGTACCTATTTGTATTTTGTATTGACTATCCAAATTTTAAGATTTTATTGAAACTCCGAATATTACGTTCAATTTCACAATTTTGAGAATTTCAATTGTGTTTCAATTTCTCAAAATGTTAGATTGTCAATTCTGTTTTGAAACAACGACCACTTTGATGATCATTTTTTGTTGTATATAATCTAAAAATGTCTCAATTTGTTGAAATATTCTGATTACCAATAATTTAATTAAAAATGACTCGCACGCGATAAGTCAGTAACAATTTTTTTAAATAAATTAATAAATATAAGCAAAGTTAAATCCCACAAAGGATCTCGAAAAAACCATCGAATTATTTTTATGAATAGCACACATTCCTGATTTTAATATATTAAAGTGTAATACCTCTGTACTGACTCCCATTACCCTCTCAAACTTTTTCTGGAGCTGGTGAAAAAAGAAAAAGCAAGTATGTGAAAGGGCTGGTAGCCCTGCGCAGTTCTCAGGAAATTCTGAAACTCTTCGAGCTCAGAACTAGTCGACTCTTCGAACGAACAGGTCGGAGTTTTTTCACGTGTAAACTCCGACGAAAAGTTTTCACGATCGATGTGAGAGTTTGAAAACTTTGTTAGTGAGTTTTCAGGGATTTTATTGATGTTGAAGATTGCGGCCTCGTTTTTTTCCGAGGAAAAAATGCCAAGGAGAAAGTCATGAAATGAAATATTTTGAATTTGCGCTTTTAAAATATACCCCAAATATAGTAAAAGATAGAAAATGAGTGAAACTTCTAGATATCTCACCACTTGCTGGGGATTATTATTTTCCACTATTACAGTGGAAATAATACCATTGATATTTTTTGTGGGAAAAAAGTGAAGGGCGGTAAATTCTATATTTTATTTATTCAATTTGTAATTGTTTCGTTCTCTGGCGAAACTGATTGGTTTGAGCATCAACCAATCGACATTCAGACTTATTTCCACCCACATGTAGCGTCAAAGAAGAGCAACATTTTTTCCAGCTAATTGGAAAATATAATTCTTGATCAAAAGATTTGCTTGCTTTGAAACTCCATAAATTGAAATAGAGTTAAAGTTTTCCAAAATTGGCCTAATTTTACAGTAAATTTTATGTAGGTAAAAGCGTATAATTCTGAATTTTGATAATAATTTAGTGGGTGACGTTTACCATGTACTTTAGTAACAAGGTAACAAGGTAACAAACATCATCATAGCCAATAATGTTCCAATCAAAACAGCGATGATCTCACCTACAGGGTTCAACTATTATCTTGAATATCTGGAACCAGCAATAATTAATTAGAATAAACTCTTATGAAGAATTTTATATTTGTTTGTTCACAATAATCTGGCCCTTGATAGTCCTATGTATTTTTTGTCATCGATACAGTTCCTAGCTACAAAGTAAGCAGAAAAGTAATGTAATTCTACAAACAAGCAAAAGAAAACTTTTTGTACCTGTAACTGACACAGTCCGTTACAGCAGCAGAACAAGTCGCACAGTGATATATTTTCTAAGAGTTCAAGCGTAGACTTTATCATCTTTCGTCACGTGACATTGAATCGAAAAAAGCACAAACTGAGTGAGACCGCTACAGCCAGCAGCGGCTTTGCTGCGAAAGTGAATTCAACTACAACAAACTGACTTATTTGGTTGCTGACTGACTGGATTTTATCGAGAATGAGTGACGACGATGAAATGTCATTAGGATTTAGGGCACTGAAAATTATTATCAATAATAAAATACATGAAAAGCGCAAGTCCTGAGTACGAGCTAGTTTCAATAGAAACCTTTACACTGGAAGGGAAATTTTTCCATGAATTGGAAAGGTATGATTATGGGCTAGTGCCTGGTTATACGGAAAGACCGAAAACAAACAAAAATCATAATTGTAGAGTGTACTCCTCAACTACACATATCAAACTAATTTGAAAAAATGTGTCTTTGCCTCGTGTCTTCGATCAGTACCGACATTTGACCACTGGCAATAACAGATCTGAGGCATGTGTTGACGACCTGTATAGACATTTACATTTTAAAATTTCCAGCGACAAATGCAGGATATGCCTATACCAGTTTTATTCAGTTTGGTGATGCTTGAGACAGGATAATCTTAAGCAGCCTAGACTAGCTGAAGAAGAATACAACAGCCAACTGTACAGACTTGTTCAGGGGACTAGAGTTATGGACTGGGAGCTGTGAAACTGGAACTCGACACAATAAATCCAAAAAACTGTGCAGCTGGTATTCGAGAAAAAAATTGCCAACTTATCTGATTGTAATTCTTGAAGTGTAAATTTTCCCATACACGAATGAAAACAATAGTGGGTGCAACATATTTCAAATCATCAGCTAAAGATTTCTCCAGATTTTTAAAAATATTTCCTTGGATAATATCAATTTTATTATCGAATCAAAGTGAATTATGATACTCTGGATATGACACTAATTTAAGGTTACTAGAGGACAGGCCATGGGGCCTGTACTCCCTTAGTGAAATGTCGACTACACACAACGTCGGAGAAACTTTTCGAAGATCGATACTCCATAACAAACTTTGTTAGAGGTTATGACCAATTCCACAAACGACACACTCAGTTAATGCTTTTAAACTAATAGTTATACCTATTTGTTATAACTATTTGTTGAAAAAGTTTTTGTTATTCCTACAAAACAAAAATTAATATGGATATAATATACGACTAAACTATACATATGATACGTGTAGGTGAACTGCCTCCTCATTCCAAAATGACCATGTCCTTGGCGGAAGCGCCCTTGCACAGTGCACAATCGTAATATTACCTTTTCCTTTTTCTTCACATTATGTTGACCTTTTTATATATTCCACAACCTTTGAAATTCTGACTGAAGGAGCCACACTCATATTTTCTTATGGTTTGCATGTTCAAAACCTAGAAAAATGTTCTCTGTCGTTTTTGAGACCATTTGATATGATAGATAGAGGTGATATATCGCGGAAATCTAATAATTTATAAAACATAATATGCACGCCATTGGGCGGCGTCTGCTATCAATGAGATTAAAAATATTTCCCTTCACATTGACTTTAGGAAGAGCATACCACGTACCATAAAGTAAAAACTAAAACATTATTTGCTACTCAACCCTCTACCGATTCCCAAACTCAACTTTATATGCACAAACTTCCAGAGACACACACACAAACAAAAACCATTAGATTTAAAATACGATTATCAAAACAGAGTAAAAGCTGAGAGACCGCAGATAATGAAGAAGAAACCCATCGAGTGGAGAGAGTAGAGAGCGCTCTCTTTTAGCAGTGAACGTCGACGGCTTCACTCGGACTAATCCTCTTAATAGATTCTGTCCAAGGCGAAGGAAGCAAAAGGCTCACTACATAGACAGAGAAAGCATGGGTCTCAACCCTTTAGGACTTCAGCTTATAGTTGTTAATATAAGATTCAATAAGCCACGTATGCATACGAGGGATAAACGAAAAAATCCATTTAATGTTTAAATACCTATCAACATCCTATGGTTATTCCAACAAAAAAAATCCCAATAGAATAGTCGCATGTGTAGGTATGCTGGCGAGTAGAGGTGGAGGTTGAAGAGGGATTTACGACGGAAATACTATTCTTCCTTAAAATAGCTGGATATAAACCTTTCATTTGATAACAAGCACGTATTCAGTGGAAATTTTTTTTTACCCATTACCTTATGTCCTGTGTAGAGGGCGCCATATTCAATTAAATATAAAGTAACAGAGCCTATACAATCAGCGGACGATCAAGAAGCTTTCAACGATACCTTATTCGTCACAATATGTTCAGAAAATATAAGGAAACAGATGAACATACATCATATCCACATACATACCGGTCAAACTTATGATCCTTGTTTTCGCTTCGCCGTAGCCGGGTGAAAAATATTAATGAAAATCATTTAATATTCCACAGGTTCATTGGGATGAATACAATATTATAGAAAACTGCAGCGATTAGGACAGATTGACATATGTTTCCCTAGTGTTCGTAGCCTATTTAAATATGATTCATATGACTTCTAAAAGTTGGCGCAGAGCAAGTACAGTTGTTATTGTACCGTCTCATATTTTAGGTTACCAGAATTATAGTTGGTCTTTTAGTGTTTTTACCTCCAACAACACTAGAACCGATCAATATACAATAACATGATAAAATACAAATTTTAGCCTATGTACTATATAGAACATGTGTAATAGATTTTTAATTTATAATGGCACGACCTATGGAACGGTCGACTCCTGTGCCATGTATTATTTCATAAATGAGAGTGATAGATTCAACTGAAAGACAATTACCAGACCATACAAAATATTTTCAGACGATTCTACTACTTTCAATTCTGTTTCTCTCATTTTATAAATACATCACATAATACAACATCAATAAAAATATATTTAAAAACCATATGTGCAGTTTTAATTTTTTTCCATGGAAATCTATGATTGAGACATTGACATAAGCCCAACTTGATAATAGATAATTGATATTTTCTAGAACTTATTGTTTCGTAATGCTTTTTAGGTCAAAATCAATTTTTTTCTTTCTCTCGAAAACTTCCAAAATATATGATGGTATAAATATGCATTTCCACATGTCCCTTGTCATCAACCATCTACGAAAACAGCACAAAACATCACGTACATAAAACACGAGACAAAAAGACCTCAAAGAAACCTTAAAACAAGAATAGCAAAAAAAAAAACAAGCCCGGTCTGCCCCTTTCTAGCTCTTGCTAAATAACCACCCTGGTAAGGCCCATTAAAAGACGAAAAAAGAAGAGAAGAGCTGCAAGTGCAACCTCCTTTTCGCTACGAATCGATAGCCTAAGGCGGTGCTTGCCGACGTCCACCCCGAAAACGATACTTCGACGGCGTCTCCAAAGCGTCCCGACGTCCTCCAAAGCTTCCCGAGTGCCGGTCGCGTTTAGACGTTCAAATACACCCCTCGGGTCGACTCGGAAAGGATCGGATCTATTCGCGGCGTAGACCGACAGGAATATTCAAAATCACCAGGTCGCCGGAGAAGGTGTCCAAACATTACGGTGAGTTTTCTATTAATTTTGAAGACGTAAAAATGTTTCAATAAATATTTAGTTAATAAAAAAGGATTTTTTGAAAAAATGCCTGTCGTGTTATGGATCATGCAAAAAAAGGAGTTAGAGGAAATTTGATATTTTAGTTATTAGTCACCCTCGGGTCATTAAAGTAATCATGAATGGTTAATACCTCGCATGCGGAATAGTAGTTTGTACAACTAGTGCGGAAATCGTCACTTTTCTCGCGAGCGCAGAATCTAGCGAGTGGGAAAAGTGATTTGCGTACAATTTGTACACATTCATTAATTAAAGAAATACTGTAATTTTTATAGTTATTTTCTTTGAACTTTTACAGAAAGAACTTACAATATTATGGAAATAAATGAAACAATCAGTTGAATGTATAGTTATTTGTGAAGTTTGAACAATTTTGTATTTTCAATGACCGAATTGGACAACTCAAAAGATAAATTATTTTGATCTTGGTATATAATTCCTAAAAAAATGCTTAATAGGTTGATGTTTTTATAATCAATGAATTAAAATAAATAATGTAATAAATAGTTTACTTACTTTTGGTTTAAATTTAAAAATCGTACACCAATAAGAAATCCACTATTAGGTTGAATTGTCAAAAAAAAGTTGACAGGTCATAAGTAGGTTTGTTTGACATATCGGTGCGGAAAAGTGCCATAGCGTGTGCTTCTTTTCGCATTACTTTTCCAACAGTTATCAGAAGAATTAAGAAAAAGCCTGCTTTGCGTATAAAAATTTATGTAGAAAAGCGTGGTTTGCATAGTGGTTGTAGGAAAAGTAATATTCAGCGTTCCGAAAACTAATACATCTTAAACTGAGTGCGGGAGAGTATACTTTTCCGCACGCTCAGGCAAACTATTCTTCCAGTTTTCAAATTCAAAATCTATGCAATATATATTCCTAACTTGAACATTGCTTATTATACCTGCTGCATTGTCGTTTTTCATTGCTGCGATCCATTCAATTGCTTTAGTCTTAGGTTTAGCATTTTCATAAAATTCCACCATTTGTTCCGTGAACCTCGTCCGATCCATTTTTTCAATGTATCAAGAATGTTTATCAGTGTATTGTTTTATTTATTCACTACTTCGAAGTCTATTAGATTGTTTGTCATTTATGTTATGGGTAGATTCATTTTTATTAATCACAAGAGTTGATTCTCAGCGAAGTGGAGTAAATGGACAATAGCTAATTCATTCTCTGAGAATAATGTACACCTTTCCAATGGGTTTCAAAAGGTACCTACTATTTCAACATGTTTCATTCACTCCATCCCATGTCTACCTTCGCTATTCTCACTCTACATGTGCTATACTATTTTACCTTTTCATTTTCTTTGACGATCCATCCTACCAGCATCTTTTTTTTGCAAGACTTCTCAAGTTGATACTATTCATAAGTTATTTCAAGCAAACGTCTGTAGTAACAGACAGAAACTCTATATTATTTACTAGTATGTCCCACAGAGACCTCCTCCTGGACGACAATAAAATTTGGAACATTTTGTGCACAAATGTTTTTTGTCCCTATAGGATGCAGCAACTAGAATAGAAGATGTCAAATGTTGCCAAAATGTTGCAACATGCTTTATAAACACTTTGGTTTTTTATTCACGTTATTATCCTCGTTTTTGAAGAAGTTAGAAGCGTGTTTTTCCACTATGGGCTTCCAGTTTCAGATTTTCTTTACCTGTAAGATTTTCTATCACGATAAAGATTTTGGAAAAACGGAGAATGATATGTATTCTAACATATTCCTTGTTCATCCTGACCAAGTTATTCGTTTTAAAAATAAGTAATTATGTTTTGATATACTGCAAACCAACTGTATTCGTATTGTTCCGATGTCCATATACAGCAGATTGGTCAGTGATGTTTTGGTGGAAGTTTCAAGAAATTTGTGTTTGAAAAAATATAACTAGTTGTAACAAACCTCCATCTAGGGTACAATTTAGTATTATAATTAAAAATTGATTTAACTACATCCGAGTAGAACTTCCAGTTGTCGGAAAGTTGAAAATTGAAAGTTAACTTTGGGTATCTGTGAGTTTATGTCAGTTTGAGAAAGTTTTTTGCAAAGTTTGGCACCGCCTCTCTGGGAAACTTGGTTCTGGGAATTCGGGAATACGTATAATCGTTCCTACAGCTTGTAATGGCGTAGCTGCAGTGTATTTTCACCCACCAAACCGGTTGTCGTTGTTGTTTTAAAGTATTCAATGTTTAGTTTAAATCAGCAAGTGGTTAGTTATGGATATCGTTGCATAAACCATGCATTTGTGAACGTTTTACGTCAGTGACAAGTGACGTATCTCAAGACACACGGATGTTGCCATGTGAACAAACTTTATCTTTTTATTCCAAAAAACTCCATAAGGATTATATATTATGTGATACTTGTAACGATATTTAGGTGAGTAAACTCGTTTTTAGTAAAAGTAGGAACTGGTTTCAGGAAAATCGATTTTTTCACTACTGAAGTAAAATAATATAGATCGAGTCTTATGAAACCTCGCAAGTAAAAAAGAGACTTTATATTTTAGTTGAACAAATAGTTCTCTCTGAAACTTGGACAAACTAATATACTAATGAAAATATATTCTTCTATTGAGATCCCACGTGATAAAAAAACAGAAAGCTGTAACTTTGTATGAGGGTAAAGAATGATGAGTCAAGCAACTTTTTTATTTCTGAAAAATACTGGAGATGGGGGAGTTTTTTTGCAAAAATAAGAATTAGCGTCTATTTGGCGATGTTTTAAAATGTTAAAAACTGCCATTTTTTTTGTCGGACAATATTGAAATTAAGTTTCTGTGTTTGATGTAAATTAGATAACGTCAAATTGACAAGTTCGCAACGTCGGACTGTTGGAAATTTGATAGATAGATAGATAATTTATTGGCTAAGGGTTCAAGTTGACATGACATAAACTTGCGATTTTTAAACTGGCAACTCTATATATTATAGGTTTTCTGGTTTCCTCTTTGATATTTTTTCACCTGATACAACATGATATACATATGTCTATTCATCATACCCAAGAAACAAAAATTGATATATAAAAGTTATAAACACCTTTATAAAATCATGTTTGGAAGGTAAATGGTGCCTTAAAATGTGAAATAAGCATATATACAGAGCTTATTCAGCTTTTATAACTCTATATAGGCCCACGTTAGGGAACCATTTCATAAGGGTATTACGAGCAACTGCATTATAAATGCGAAAAAGTACTTGGATCCTTCGGTAACGCTGCACTTGACAATCGGTTATTAACAATATTTAAGAGTTCTTTTAGAGCAGTATTCTTTTACTTATGCCGTATTTACTGCCCACGATCTTAATTTCGTTCTGAACTCATAGTTTAACTCAAACTTGACATCATTTGACTTGACATTTTGCCCTCATCTAAGCAATTTTACCTTTCACCTTGCGTTTAAAGTTACCATTTTTCTTAATATTTCTCCATTTTCTTTGGAATCTCACTCATGATGGCAATGTACTAATTGAAAAGCACTTACAGAATTTCTCAAGCTTAGGTTAAAGTTGTTATATAGCACCGCTATCGAGCTAGAATATTTTATAAAAGTATCACATGTGCCTCTCGAAATAACTGTCATAAAACGACATCTGATCCCGTGGAGTTTATCAACGCTATTTTTCTTAAATCACCAAACTATTATATGAATCGATTATATAAACGTTTACAAAGTATACTATAAAGTTTGTACTTAAAAGTGTAGAAAATATGCTTCTATATTGCTTAATGGTCATCATAGAAAGGTGTATAAACCAGTTAAAAAACTTTTATATAGAGGTCTTCTAATTATGTTCTAAGATCGCTTTTATCACAATATAATAGAACTAACTAGT
>CAJUYH010005721.1:0-12853 GCA_910591685.1 Galerucella tenella | reverse complement strand
CATTGTCTTTTTTAAACCAATATCCACATTATTTTATTCATTATTTAAATAATGTAGTTGGTGTATATTTGTATTGACATACAGAAAATTTAGTATTTTACGTTGGTGATCTAGTAAAATAATATAATTTTAGTCGTGCAAAGTCCCCGGATTACAAAATTATTTTCGGAATTGCAAGTAAGAATGCGTGGTTGGTTGGTTGGTCTTATGTATTCATACATATATATATATATATATTAACATAACTATCTCTCGCAACAATTCTGCTAGTGCCCACTTTTATCTTTAACTCACAATGTATATATATATATCTCTTCATACACTCTTGTCAGTACGTCACACTTTTGTAATCACGATCATAATGATAATAATAATTGTGATAAACAAATACGAGTTCAACTACAAACATAAGCCTGAATTATCAGCTGAAGACAATATAAACGATATCCATATACATAAAATGCTGTTACGTCTTCATAACTCCCACACTCAATTGAAGTATGCAAAATTATTTCTAGAATAATTCCTAACCTCAAAAACTCCACACTTTGTCGCACATTATTATTGCACTCTATTGTATAATTAAATAATTCATAATAATTATTATTTACACTGCGTAGTGTTGTAATAATAAAGAAAATATATGCGTCACAAATTTTTATATACCAATCATACTTTAACGTCATATATTTCTTTATCACACTTCACATACTTGTTATAATTAACCATTTTATCCGGTCATTTATATATATATATATGTTTATATATTTATATATTTATACATGTATATCTGTATATATTGAATGACATACTCACATTATTGGTAGGCATTGAAGCATTTGTGATACTGGTAAGAAAATCGTGACTGACGCGTGAACTTTGTGATGTTTCGCTATCACTTGATGCGCTTGAGCTGTCGTACAGCACGTCCGATGACACCTCCAATTTCATGATCTCTTTCTTCGTCGTTATTTTATCTCCAATTCGCCAATATATATATATATAGATATATATGTATATATGAAATATGAATGTATACTCTCTCTCTGTCTCTCTCGTTCTCGATGTGGTATCACAATCGACGTGTCACAATCTCACGTTCGTGCAATTGCTCGATATCACACGTCAACTATCGATACTTTGATTGTTGCAATACACGTGTCTCTTCTCTGTTATTAATTTGATGTAATAATACGAATAGATGATATACTTATATTGCCTTGTATATAAAATAGTATCTAGTATAAGAAGCAAACGTTGAATCCTCTCTCGTCACTTCGAATCTCCGTGAAACTGCGCCCGCGATGACTCATTGTGTAGGGGAATACCTCAAAGCACTCGTGTGTCTTCGGAACAAGCTCGTGTCTATCGTCCGATTACATCCGAATGTAACTGGGAGTGATGTCATTCGTTATTTTCGTGTATACTCGGGTTTTATATTGACCAATTGGAGAGCGTGCAAATTGTTGTATCGTTCCAAGGAACGTATGTGTGTGTGTGTGTGTGTGTGTGTGCGTTTGTAAATTATGTGCGCGCCACCATGTCAGTATTGTAAATTCAATTTTGAAAATTGAAATACTGTAGCTGTTTGATGGTAAGGGTGGGATTTTACTTATTCAATATCACTAGACGAACGCATCAATTGTTCTATATTAATTGCACTTGGGATGTTTAACTGATGTTTAACAATATTTATTTGTCTTTAATGTAAAGATAATGAGTTGTGTAAATAAAAGCTGATGGCTATGAATTGAATGTAAACAATTAATCGGATAAATTGAATTTATAGTTGTAAATCGGCATACCAACAAGAGAATTGCTTTGGAAAAAATTGTACATCAATTCTATAGTGATTTTTCATTAAGTTCCATTGATAATTATTGAATAAAAATTTTTATTACATATATCGACGATATTATTGTTTTTCTTCTTGAATACATTTTGATATATATTCATTTTCTTTTCTTTTTCTAATTATTTCTCGTTAATTATTTGAGATTATTGATTGGAGTATTTATCAAAATGATGGGTAATTATAAAAATTCACCGCTATATCGCCGCAGCATTTCCTGGAACTCCTCCAGATGACTCATCTACCTCGTGGTAAATTATGTGTGGATGTTTTGCTATACGTGCATACATATATCGGTGTGTGTGTGTGTGTGTGTGTGTGTGTGTGTGTGTGCAGGTATGAGTCATTGAATTCAATATGTAAAATATTCGCGCGGGTAAACTAAACCATATACTATCGTGCACGCAATCATATACTCGTATATGACCTCATAATACGACCCCTCTATTGCGTCTATATATTTACAGGTGGTTAAAATGAGCTCGGCCGAGTGCCCAAGCAACCGGAAGATGCCGGATATTAATGAGATAACAATATAAAGATATATTATTTTTGTTTATACAGAAATAAGTTATCAATATAAAGAGACAAAAAAAGAAGAAAATAAAGAATG
This sequence comes from Galerucella tenella, assembly GCA_910591685.1. Classification (NCBI taxonomy): domain Eukaryota; kingdom Metazoa; phylum Arthropoda; class Insecta; order Coleoptera; family Chrysomelidae; genus Galerucella; species Galerucella tenella. The sequence goes on along the minus strand of CAJUYH010005721.1, from coordinate 10,388 downwards.
AATTCGAGATAAATTGAAATGGAATTTATTAATTAAATTCTTTTATTTTTTATTTATTGTATACTTTGGAATATAATTTGTTATTTAATTAACAGAATATGAAGATGATTTTATTTTATTAACGTAGTGGATTTTGTAATAAAATATTTGCGATTGAATTTAAACTTTGTATAAAATTAAAAATAATTAATGCAATATGGCGGAATAAATATGGTAAAAATTATTTTATTGTATAGAAAGAAAAATGGTCTATTAGATATAATGGAAATTTATTTGATGAATTCAATTGATGATGCAAAATAAATTGTGAGTGGCCCATTTCAACTGGATTAATTTCACCATAAACAAAAACTAAATACTGGATAAATTATTTCATTCAATTTTTTTTCTTTTTTTTTTCTTCCTTGTTTCATGGACATTTGCAGTTTCTTGTTAAATATCGACAACATTTAACAAAGTACATCTCAGCGTCTATGATCAAATTCGAAATGATTGAGGTCAACCATACGAAAATCCTTGGATTAGCTTGTACGCCAGTAGTCAAGGACGTCCTCGTGTGGTAAATATACCATTAGAGAATATAATATCTTTGGATCATTCATGTAAAATATATATATATATAGGGTGTCCAAATAGTATGGAAATGGTCGAAAATCTCGCAAACGACACATTGAATAAAAAAAATAAAAAAAAATACGTATCCAATATTTTCAAAAAATAACTATTTTTTGCCAACACTTTTGATCCCCCCCAACCCGTGCCCAGTGGATGGGGCGGGGGACGAATCATATCTCATTTGAAAGAGCACAAAATTACCCTTCTGAAGATACTCGATTCATTGGATTTTTTTTGAATGGTTAGTGCAAAAAAGTCTTTATACAAAATACAACTTTGCAATTTTGTAGAATTTTTTTTATCAAAAACTACAAACTTAAATGAAAACTTTTTAAGGATGAAAATATTCTTGAATTGATCAAAGAATACACTTGAATTTTTTCAAATTTTTCGAAGAGAGTTTGAACTTTTCGAAAATTCACCAAATCAAAATTTCGGAAAATGTTATTGAAAAATTTGAGAAAATTCAAGAGTGTTTTTCGATCAATTTAAACATTTTTCTTATCTTTTTTAAAAGTTTCATTTAAGTTTGTAGCTTTCGACAAAAATATTCTACACAATAACAAAATTGTATTTTATAAAGACGTTTTTTGCATCAAGTATTTAAGGAAAATCCAATAAACGTGGTATCGTTAGAAAGATGATTTTGTGCCATTTCGAATGAGATATCACTCAACCAAATATTGCCCACGTGTTTTTTAATTTTTTTATTTGATGCATAGTTTGCGAAATTTTTGACAATTTTCAGACTTTTCGGACACCCTATATATGTATAGGTGTAAAAAGAAGTAAATGCAAAAAAACATATTTTTTGCAAAGGTTCAGTACAAAACGCGATTGTATGGCATAAATTGTCCTAGGAATTTCATTGCCATATAAATGTTTGCACAGGAAAATGGTCGCAATACTCAATTTGTCTTGAAAAACAATTAACGAGTAATCCTTGAAATACTGAGATGACATCGAGTGTCCCCAAGGATGAGAAATAAATGTATATAAAGATTACTTTTTTTTTTCTCTTACATTTTATCATTTTCATTCCTTGTTTCGTTCACTGATCACCAATAAAGATTAATATATAGGAAGTCACATTCTATCTTCAGATTAGAAAAAAAAAATAAAAAGTAATAAACAAATAAATTTCTAAAATAGAAGAATTGATTTCATTCGAGGAAATGAAAAATAAAAGCGAAACAATTGTGCGTGTGTTTGTATGTGTTAATATAATTGTCATTTAATTTTAAACAACGTATTTCCTGACTTATCTTATCACACCCGACATGACAACGAGACAATGAAAAAAATAAAACAATGTATATAAAGAGGACAAGACAGCAAAACATATTCAATATTAATATAATTTTATTTTTTTTTATTCACCAATTGCGCATTAAAAAATACAATTTGCATATTTTCAAAATCGTGATTGAATTCAAATTAATAAAAAAAAAAAACAATTAACTCGTAGGTGATATTTTCAGTTGTGTTTAACAGAGATAGTATTCACTACAATGAATTCTCACGCATTACTATTAGTTCACGGCGTAAATGTATAAATTACGTCATTGACACGCTGAGTTTGCAAAATCGAGACAATGAGAAATAACACTAGGAGATATACATATAAATAAATATATACATATATATATATTCAGTATAAATATAAGTGATACAATCGACAATTCCATATATACGTGAAAGGAATGAATAGTTGGGAATAAAGGAAGAAAGAAAGAAAGAAAGGAAATAAAAATTTATATACATATACAATATATGTATGTAAAATGTATAGAATTGCAAAAGTGGACTTTACTTTGCAGCTGAGATGCCAACATATATCTATACATGTGTATATATAGTTGTAGCAAACTCACAAATGAAATTCAATGTAACAACATATATGAATATACATAAATATCTGTGTGTATGTGTGTGTGCAACGTGCGTTAGACTTGAATAAATGAGTCAAGTTTAAGTAAAAAATACACGCACGTGCGAGACACGGCTGACCACACACATTCACACGTAAACTTTAAATCGCCGCCGTTTCAACGAGACAAAAGCTTTGCGAAGCATTTATGGGATAATACCCCGTTATTTCTTGTTTTTTCTTTTTTTAATCTTTATCTTTCTCTCTTCATTTTTTTTTTGTTTTTTTCATCTTTATTGTTACAAAAGGATTATTTATTTGTGTGCTACAGGAATGCGTAACGAATTTTCATATCGTACATACTCTCTTGTAGCTCATAAATTATTGTCAGACTTTATATGCCATAGAAATAAAAATAATTGAGAATTTTTTTTTTTTCCCCCCTTTTTTTCATAAACAAAACGTTTTATATGCATAAAATATATTGCACAAATTGGTGCAGTAATGTTTGTTTATAAAAAATCATCAGAATTAATATAAAAAAAAAAATTAAAGGAAATTGAACATGAAAAATATTTTTTTTATCTTTTACAGCAAATCCAAGTTTTATAATAATGTCGATGAGCGGTTGTCCAATTGGCGAATGTTTCTAAATATTTATCATTTTGAAATGATCGAATTCAATGACAGCCAATGAAATTTAAATGAATAAATCCGTTGAAAATTATTAATGGTCAATTAATTTCACTTTTTTTTTTTTTTTTACCACAATCAATTGAAATTATAGAAGAATATAAATAGAATTGATAAAAATGTCTTTCTTTTTCAAATAATAATTGAGGATGAATAGTAATAATACAAGAGGAGCATAGAGAGAAACGTGGGTGGCATGTGGCCAATGAAATATTTTATTAAATTAATAAGTACAAGATACATATTGCTCAAAGTATATATATATAGATTTAGTCGAATAATCATATCGTCTTTTATCAATATTATTTTCGTTGTTGACGCATTAAGTGCTTTGAGAGATAACGTCATTTATAATTGATACTTTAAACGTGTTGAGCATATCGACATTACTTGAAAAATTACGTTCTCCGATAAATTTATGTTTTTTTTTCGTTTTATCTCCAAATATGTTAACGCGGAAAGCCATTAACGATATTTAATATTACCTCATTTCATTCTTTTATGTATACTCAATATTTATTCTTGCGTTCTTTTTTGAATTAAAATTGTTGAGTGTTGATAATTATTTTTATACCATACGCAAATCTACCGTTCAATTTCGATAGCTATTGTATGCTAAACACGTGAAGAGTATTGATACAATGCATCACAATTGTGATGGCAAAGAATTGTATTTCAAAAATAATACGTATATACAATTGTATATATGGCTTTAAAGTGAAATTATCATTGACGACAATTATTTCTGTTTGGTCGGAGGCATGCGATGAATATATTTATCAAATTGGGAATTATTTCACATCATGAATGGAAATTACTTCAATTGTTTTCACTTTGGGATTTTCAATGACGCTGATTACGACAATGTATGGAGGTATAAATTTTTAAAATCATTTTTATTCATTATTAGGCAATTTTGATTATTACAATCTCACTGTATTAATCCATCCATTTTGAATTCAAAAATGATGTACTGTGAGGAATACAAAAATTACATTGTCCAAATTATCATTTATTTTAAATAAAATGCATTGCTTGCAAATTAACGTTATATTTGCTGTGTGTTTCTATAGAAAATATGCATCGCAAAATTTTTCACAATAGCTTTAATAGAAAAACAAAAATAAAAAAAAAACAGATTTGACTCTAGGGCTTTTCTAAAGGCACCATAAAATACGAGTGAATTGAATTTGAAGAGTAGTGCAAATATCTTCTGAAAAATACTTCCACACTTTTATTATAAAATTATAACTGGATAATGTGAAAGCAATTTGTATTAATAGCGTCGACTTATCTACAATATATTATCAAGCAAATGACTAAGTCGCAGATAAGGTCGTAGGATGTTTTTCTTTCTTTCGCTTTATATGTATATAATAAACTTTTAAATACTCACACACGGCTAGCTAACATAAAGCTTTGTGCGCCACGATCATGGATAGCGGTCACGGTACAACCAGTCACCATACGTTAAACATCTTTAAGATAACAAATATACTCGTGTTTTGTGCTACTTCCTTTTATTATTATCCAATCAGCAACGTAATTTGATCAGTAATTTGAATCATCATCAATGATGATAAATAAAACATTTTAACAGACAAATGATCAAATTGTCCCTCCCCTCAACAAACATTTCATTCAAATAAAAGCATACATCAAATTATTATTATTTATTTGAATCCAAACTTTATTAAATTCTTATCTAATTCTTTTACGTTTTCTCATTGTAAAATTTAACTTTCAATATGTCGTAATTTTTATTAACAGCATAGAACTAATAAATAATATATAATCCAGTATGAAATAATTACACAAAATTTTTTGTTTTTGTTCCTTAGTAATTAATTAAGAATACTTCATAGCGTAAATATATGTTGCTCCTATTAAAAATGCAACTGATTATTTTCCCCCTCGTCGTCTAAACCTTTTTGTATGATAGTAGACAGACAAATGTTTTTCAATGTCATGGATTAATATAAAAAGAACATTATAAAATAATATATAGAAAAATATTAAATATGTACACGACACATATACTCACAAAAACGACCTGGAAATGCGATTATATTTCTCGAATTCTCAAACTTCTTTATAAAACTTGGCTCTCTCACAGACATATACTCGTATATTTTACTTTTTCATAATAAGACTATAATTATTTTCATTCCACCACCAAATCAAAGTGATCAATCTCTTCAAATGTATTGTTCATACTTTTTGCCCATTGATCCAATGCTTTTTTCTGTTCACGTCCAACTTTTCCAATTTTCTTTTTCTTTTTACGTTTATTATGTTCCACTGATTGCTCTTCCTCATCCGTTTCCTCAGAAGTATTGTATGATACTTTACGCTTACGTTTATGTCCATATGAGTATCGTGGTGGCTAAAACAAAAATATTTATAATATATTTAATTGTATCGAAATTAATAATCATTTTAAACTGTGCTAATATAAATACCTGAGTAAAATGAGCTGGTTCCAAGTCAACAAACAACGGAATTTCTTTTACATTTTCATTGTCCGCATCAGTATTCAAATTGTCAAAGGTATCGGAAAAATCAATTGCCTTCACAACATTTTTCTTTGCTACAGCAATATATTTATTGTTAATAATCGCACTTTTTTCTTTTTCATTCTTGTCATTTACATTTGTATTTTCAATTGGGTCATTAGACAAAATTATCTTTTTAATTTCACCAATTGGAAATCTTGCTGGCTGTTGAACAACTTCAGTATCATCTTTGTTATCAGATTTCTTCAATGCAATAGTCACTCCGGTTTTCAATTTATTTTTAACTAAAATTTGTTGATTAGCTCCAAGCGGATATTTATTAATTGGTGACATATCAATATTATCCCTGTCATCTTCATCATCGCCGTCACTAAATCCAAATGCATTATTTACGTTCAACGAGTCTACCGCTATTTTTTTAACTGTTTTTCCAACTATTGGTGTGGAATGTGCGTCATCAAATATACCGTGTGCTGTACTTATTCGGGTACTGCTTGGCATGTCAGGTAAATTCAAGAATTTATTTAAATTTGATTGTTTTAAGTTCCAAGTGTCAGTCAGTTGATCTATTTTCTGTAATCCCGATGGACCTGGCTCTGGCTCACATACTTCTTGTGGTTTGCATTCCGCTGATTCTTGAATAATTTTCGGACGTAGCGGACTTGCCCGTGGCAAATTAATTCTCTTGCTTGGCGACTTTTGCGGGCTTTCATTATTCGGCGCGGAATTTTCCTTATCGTCAATAGTTTCATCAGGCACTGATGTTATTTCATCGTATTTAGGCAAGCTCATATTTATTGAATCGTAAACGATTGATTTCTCCACATTCGTTGTCAATTTTGTGCGTTCAATGGCCATGGAATTTGTTTTTGGTGAAGACTTATTGATATTCGAAATAACAGTGCCAAATTTCCGTGGCGATTTCGATGTATTTATTTGCACAGACTGTTTTTTAACAGGTGAATTATTGATCATATTGGAAATAATTGTACCGAATTTTCGAGGAGATTTGGATGTATTTGTTAGAATTTTCTCGGGCGTTTTTTTAGTCAATGATATATTGGCGTTCTCGTCATTTTGCTCCGAGATTTTAGTCATCTTAAACACTTGACGTTTTTGTGTTTCCAGTGGATCCGTAATAAGCGATGCTTTACCCAATAACGTTGTGAATTTCTTGCCTTGAGGTGTGCTTTGGAATACATTTTTCACCCGTGAGAATGTATTCAGCGTTGGCACTCGCCATGGACTGTCTGTTTTAATCATTTCTTTTGGATTTTCGCATGTGATTGGCGATAATGATCTTCTTAATAGCGGGGCATTCATCATTGTTTTAATTTGCATTGACGGTCTGAGATTAAATTTATGTGGTTTATTTGCTTCTACAGACTCATCTTTGATTGATCGTGGCTGAAGTGGTGTTACTGTTAAGCTAATGCGATGATCACCAACTAATTCGTCATTTGAAATGATTTGTGGACCCTGTGAGGTATTCTTATTTATCATTTTCACAGGAATTTCTTCCGCCGGCAGGTCGTGATTTTCTTGCAGTATTTCAACTGGTGGTAAATGAATTTCCGCAGTTATTGTTGTGAGTTTGTTGTCGTTCGTCAAAATTTCATTGATTTTTTCTGCAGGCACAGGTTTAGGTACACCATCCACTGGTTTATTATCAAGTTTTGTCAGTGGTAACTCTGTAGGTAGAGATGGTTTTGCTTCAAATTTTATTGTCACAAGTTTTGCTTTCTTGGCGGGTGCTTTTCGAACAATTCTCTTTTTTCGTTTTTTCGCAGCACGTTCTTTCGAGTCGTTCAAATCAAAAACAAACTCGTATACTTTTTCTTTATCACCGCCAGTAATATTTTCCGCAGTGTCTTTTACCAACGTATACACTGGTCCCTTTTTCTCACCACCATTATCCAATTTATCTTTATTTTCTGCTTTGTCAATAGTGATTTGTGATTTCTCAGAATAATTTTTCAATGATTTTCGCGGTCTCAGGACTCTCTTGGATTGTTTAGCAAACGATTCTTGAAGTGTTGGTTGCCGCAAACGGTATGAAATGCTCGATCTCGCTGCACGACGAACTTGATCTTTATTTTTTCGATTGGCTGTGGCTTTTCCAGTTTTACCAATAATTGGCCTTTTTAATGGCGATATTTTTGAATGAGCCAAAACAATTATTGGCATTTTAAGTTTTGATTTGAAATATTTCTTGTCACCATTTCGATTTGTCGATTGATTGTTAACGTTGTTTATTGATAATCGTGTTGATCGTTTAACGGACTTATTTCTATTTGATTTACGAGTAGTTAATAATGCCGGTGATACTTTTGATTCTACAGCACGAGTTCTGACGGTATTTTTACGAGGGACTTTAGAGGGCGACGAAGATCTCTCTTGTTCCGATATTTTTGTTGATGGAAATACCGATTTGTCACTGGAAACACGACTTTTTTGTGCTCGCGTCTTTGCCACTTCCAACTGGTCTTTCGGTACAAATTTTCTAGCTCTTTTTGTTTCAGGCGCGACTAAATTTCCCTGAGAATTCTCAATTTTCGTGACTGTTGTTGATGTTGTTGCGGTTTCGTGTTTAGTTCCACCCATAAAATTATTACTATTATTTCTGGAAGTAGATCGGATTACGGGTTTTTTTATTTTAGAAACTCTATCTTCTTTTTTTGTAGCCTCCGCCGTGTCCTTCTTTGCTTTCGTTTCAGCAGATTCATTATTTTCTGTATCATGATTCGTCGTTGGTTTGCTTACCCTTGTCCTTCTTGCTCTCACTTCAGTCATCGTCTTTACACTGGCAGCATCTTTCTCCTCGGGACCTTTTTTCAAAACATCAAGTTTTGTGGCTGGTGCCTTTGTCAAATTAGTTCTGTCCCGCAGAACTGGTGATCGTAATGACAATAATACATCGACGCTGGATGATTTACTATTATTACCTTTTGTTGAACGTAATTTTTTCGTTGAATCTCCAGTTCTCAATGATTTTGTTGATTGCTTTTGAACTTCAATTACACAGTCTCCAGATGATAATTTTAAAGCTCGCTTTTTCAATCTTGTTGCCCGAGACATCGTTATTATTCAGTTGTTGATCGATCTGTCAATGAATAATAAATATAAAGCTTTATTCACATCATGTTATCTCCAAACACGTATGAATAACAGTTGACATATTCGTTAAAGATATTGTATTGATGATAGTTGCTGACGTCCTAACCTCAAATTGTTTTTCTACTACGCAATTCTGTATATCCACAATTCAATATCCATCACATTCACTTATAGATCACTTACCAATGAATTCATAGATGTATATCATTCGCACATAAAAAATGTTTCTTAAAAAACAATGTACAAATGTTTATTTACGCAATAAATTATCATTATACTATTTTCGCGCCGAATTTCTTTGTTATATTTTTGTGCTCGTATGAAATAAATGCTTTCCAAACTGCGGAGATATATATATCGAAGTTCGAGACTCGAAACGCCATCAACAAAACTCAGCCAAACACGGGTGGCTCGCGTAATTGTGCGTTCAAAATGGCGGCCAAACGGTTTGATTGGTCGATTAACAAAGTGAAGACACAAATTGAATTAGCAAAGTTGGGTTAGGTTAACAATGTCATCGTCATTATAAGTATCAGTGAGTATTATATAAATTCAATTATGATTATTAAATTATGTACTTATAATGAATCACACTCGAAACAGTAGCAATGTAAAATTGCCAAAGTGAACTCGGCAATGTTTCACAATATCATTCTCCCAAATAAAAAATAAAAAATTTGGCGCAAAATATTTCTTTTCACAGTTTTCATGTTTATCGACACTACTAAATACTTTGCTGCAATCCACAGTGGCGCTACAATCGCGTATAGTTTTTCTCACGAATAACGCGTGGTTTATGCACACAATAATATAAATATATATATATATCCAGTCTCGTTAAAAAGAGACAGCAACACAACACATACACGCAAATGACAACGGAACACAAATGTCACTGCGAAATTGTCGCGATGCGAGAACATATTGTGATTAATTTATTAACAAATTTATTTCTTTTTATAAAATTTTAAAGGATCTTTCGGTAAGTATTCGCTATAACCATTTGAGTTAATAATCATAACAATTTTAATAATAAATATTGTAATAATAAAAGAGAGAAAGGGAATAGATGCGGTGGTGCTAAAGTGAGTGGATAAGAGAGATGGATAGACAAAGAAAGGAGAAACAATCTCTGTGTCTTTACTGTTTCAAATAATACTTTCACCACTATAGACTGTGTGCTAATCAAAATGACACCATAGCAGTTTGATTTATCTATGTAAAGTCATCATTTTCATATTGTACTTCATTACATTCACATACAGCAATTTTGTTTGTAGAGTGTCAGTAATATTTTTTCCCTTCATTTTTTTTTATTTGATTTTAACACGATGTGACAACCATCCAGAAATAATTTAATAATTGAGTGAGTTGGCAAGTGAATAACTCGTTTATATATTAACTGTGATATTAAACGTGGAACTGAACATGTGACAGTTGTGAATTTATATTGCAGATAGCGTTATAAAAATTTTATTAATTGTACTCTATTTTCTTTTCTGTTTAACTTCATCCAAGTCAATAACCTAAAGTAAGTCAAATCAATATATAATAATAAAATATAAAAAAAAAAAAAA
>CAJUYH010005720.1:17171-39505 GCA_910591685.1 Galerucella tenella | reverse complement strand
AAGACAACATGACCAAAACCTGACCAAGAATCCCTCATTTATCAATTCTAATTTGGATATAACGAGGTCATGGTTAAAAGGGTGGGTGAAAGAACAACACAATAAACACTGGAAGAATACGACCAGGCAAATACATGGGAAGAAATTCATAAAAGAACCATCAGAAAAAGTAGCGAAAGAACTGCTCTCAATGAGCAGGAGCAAACTACGCACCATAACGGGGCACTTTCCCACAAAGGAGCACCTAAACAAAATAGGGCTGTATAACGGAGACCTTACATGCAGGAGATGCAAAAAGAATACCGAAACAGCTCTGCATATACTATGCATCTGTGAGTCGCTGGACCACAGAAGGCAGAAACTGTATGGCAAAACCCAAATGACTCCAGAAAACTTCTACAACCAACCAGCAAAGAACCTGTATGAGCTAATACAGGGAACGGTTTGGCTGAATAGGTTGTAGTCAGAACACTAGGAGTATCCACAATAAGCCCAGGAGGCCGAGGTGGTACCGGTGAAGGGACGGCTCCTTTGGAAAAAAAATCTGGATATAACAGCTAACCCAATTTTATTCGATTTATGACTTTAACTATCATTTATTCATCTTCGATATCCATTTACAATTTTTAATTTGTGCCAAAACTTGAACTAAATATTGCACAAAAAATTTTCTAATCTAAAATGACCTTTAGACATTTTTGTATCTTGAAAATGTCTAAAGGACAATTTAGATTGGACAATTTCTTGTGCAATATTTAGTCCAAGTTTTGGACCAATATTTGGAATATATTTCTTGTGTGAAATATTGGCCAACTGCTTTAAGCTATTTCAGACTATTCCAATTTATTGAACAATATTTAGTTCAAGATTCTGCGCAGTGATTTAAATTGATGATAAAATAAATACAACCTTTTGAAAAATTTCGTTAGTTTGGAACCGGAAAATTTGAGATAGGTATTTATTAATTTAATAATTGCTGGATATATTTGGAATATCTGAAAATTACGTTTTTTTATTTTGAATGAATAATTCATTTTATCTTTTATTCTGTTGTACTTGGAGAATATTGAAATTTTGTTAATCCCAAACCCTTGCTGTAAACTCTATGTTTGAGAAGCAATAAATGTATTATTATTATTATGTATTATTGATTTACACGGCTGCTCACGTCACTAAGCTAATATCAACTTTAAAACAGAGGAGAAAGAGTGTTTTACATTGTACAAACAAGCATGTTTTGAGATTTCCTCAATTAACATTTCAATCTCTCGTTTATTCCAAGAAATATTTTTCAATCACTTTAATACGTATAACCACAAATTATCAAGATTAATGATATTTTCATAGATTACTTTTTTCACTTGTCAAAATCTGACATTTTGGTGGTTTCAACCAATAGCAATACATTATTCAAGCCAATCATTCGGTATTACACTGATAATTCTGCTTCCTCGTCAATAATACCTTGTTTACATTGAAACGTCAAAATTTTACTTTGAATTTTTCATTATTGACAACTAAAAGTGCTTCGAAGCTTATTGAAAAATGAACACAAACCGATTCAGTGCCATCAACCAAGAGAATATTGAACATTTAATACAAAATTTCACTCCACAATCGATGAAAAAAATAATCTTCCCAAATACAACTCGCTCTTCAAATTTTATCACATAATTTTTTATTTTCATCACTCAAACTTGTTTATTTGAGGCAAAAACATTCAAACAAACCGAATTTAGATAAAATCCCTCGTGATTTTATCAATCGGTTTGTTTTCATATTTTTGCCAAACACACAAGAAAAGAAAAAATTATCGATAAAATTTGAAGCACTCGTGGTATTACCTTTGAACATTTTCATCGTGAAACAGAAACACAAAAAATAAATCAAATTGTTAAGAAAATAGAACCTGTTCTATTTTCTTTTACAATTTGACAGGGTACACAATTTTTAATACAATTCTTAATTTTAGACTTAACAATTTGAATTGTTCCAAAACTTGAACTAAATATTGCACTAGGAATTGTCTAATCTAAAATGACCTTTAAATATCTCCAAGCAAAAATGTTATATTTTCAACAAGAAATTTGTCATGAATGACAGTTAATGCATCATTGATCGGAAGCGTAGCGTATTTCAATTCTGATGGGAAAAATGGCGACTGCCACCACAAAACAGTGTGACTGCCTGGGATGATTGCGACCTTATGCATTGTAAAGCATTTCACTCCCTACACGTGGCTCCTGCTAAACAAATACACCACTATGAACACTAAAATTTCGGTTCAAATCTCGGGCACCAGTTCTTTAACGTGGCCCCTTGAGCATTAGCGCCAAGAGTTCTAGATAGCCTCAGATGGAAGTTACGGAAAATTTCATGGGTCTTGTTGAATTTACTTTAACTAATTAATTACAAAATTACAACACGGATAATTCAAATATCGGTTTTCCAATTAATGAATTACGGTTAATAACGACGGAAACAGGAATTCAATTCTTTATTCTTAATACTTTGTCGTTTATTTCATTTCTAAATTCACAGGATAAACAAATTAACGTGGAGAAGAACGTAACGGACGAACGGTCCGAGCAAGTCAGGTTATCAAATACGGTGCAAATCGGCCGAGTAATCACACAAAGGTAACTGAGCCACATTCAAGTTCGATTAACCCTTCTGATTTAACGGTAAACACGGGAAGCTACGATGAACCAATATTGCAAGATTTGACAATGATATTATCTAACGTTGTAAGAAATCAACGGTTGAAATCTGCTGGGCAATCGAACAAGCGTAATTGAGTTTAACACGTCGGTAAGTGATTTACTTACCGTTCAGACGTCGAAAAGTAATAAATAGCATGAAAACAATTTCACCAAAATGCAAAATATATTTTAAACTGATCGAGAAGTATAAATGTCACTTTTGAAACTTCGTTCATTTCGAAGAAATTTAAATTATTTTATTCGGAATTTATTTCAATACGATCGCGCAAAAAAATGGTATAAGCGCTACTTGATGGTGCTGAAGAAAATTTAATACAGGATGGTCGAAAAAAATCGGAATGTGGTAAATTTTTGACCACCCTATATAAATTTTTCTATAGCAGCATCGAGTAGCCCTTGAAAAAATAGGATAGGAAGATGTAAGCCGTTTTGCCAAATATTGAGCAGTTTTCACAAAACAATGACCTAAAGTTGAAAAATAGGTGATTTTTATCACCCTGTATCTCTGTAAATATTTAATTTAGACCCCAAGAATGTGGTTTCTACGAAATCAGCACTTCAAGGAGAATCGAAAATCACGAAAACATATAGGGTGTTCCATTAATAATTTTGAATGCGACGTCACGTGACCAAAAACAAATAACTCATTGGGTAACGCAATAACAAGAAAAGATGCAGCATTTGCTTTAATTCATACCCCCAAAATTATAATTATCTACTACTGCCCAATTCTGATATATTACTTGTTTTAATCGTCATGGGACACCCTGTATGGATATTACATCCGCTGCAAATGGAAAAACTTCACAATTCTAGGAAAGTGGTGGAGGATCTACCAATTTTCTTTTCCTAGTAAAGGAAACTATTACAGTTTTACCAGGGTTAACAGACTTCTGTTTCTTCTGGCACCAACTGTAGACATCGTCCAACGTCTTTTGGGGGATGCCAAAATGCTCAGGTCCTCTGCATATGCTTGAACTTCTACCTCTCTTTCTCTCCTAGAGTTTTAAGCAGGTTATCTATTAAGAGTGACCACAGTAGGGGAAACACTACTCCACCTTTTGAGCAGCCCTTGGAGACCCAATGGCCTTATCCTGAAGAGATGTAGTAGCTGTTCTCTATATATCCAGCTGGTAATGGTTGGTTCACTTATACCGTTTTTTTCCCTGGCACCGACCCTTCGCCGGTACCACCTCAGCCTCCTGAGCTTATTGTGGATACTCCTAGTGATCTGACTACAACCTATTCAGCCATTCCGTTCCCTGTATTAGCTTATACAGGTTCTTTGCTGGTTGGTTGTAGAAGTCTTCTGGAGTCATTTGGGGTCTACCATACAGTTTCTGCCTTCTGTGGTCTAGCGACTCACAGTTGCATAGTATATGCAGAGCTGTTTCGGTATCCTTTTTGCATCTTCTGCATGTAAGGTATCCGTTGTACAGCCCTATTTTGTTTAGGTGCTCCCTTGTGGGAAAATGTCCCGTAAGTAGCCCCGTTATGGTGCGTAGTTTGTTCCTGCTCATTGAGAGCAGTTCTTTCGCCACTTTTTCTGATGGTTCTTTTATGAATTTCTTCCCATGTATTTGCCTGGTCGTGTTCTTCCAGTATTTATTGTGTTGTTCTTTCAACCACCCTTTTAACCATGAACCGTTAAGCATCTGGGGATGCCCACAGCAGGTTCGGGTCCGTTCATCCGAGTTAACGATCCTACTCTTGCGAGTTCGTCAGCTTTTTCATTGCTTGCGATTCCACTGGGACCCACTCCAGTGTTACACTGTTCCGAGTCGCCAGTCTTCTAAGTTCTTCGCCGCATTCCTATACTAGCCGAGATGTCACCCTATAGCTCTGAAGTGCTTTAAGGGCGGCTTGACTGTCACTGTAGATCCTGATCTGCCTGTTGTTGTAGGCTCATTATTAGCCATTGCACATGCAAGTATTGCATAGACCTCTGCTTGAAATACAGAAGCGTATTTGACAAGCGAGACGATCCCTTCATATTTGCTCGTCTTGTGGTGCGTTCTCTTCCTCAAGCTCAAGCATTTTGAAAATGTCATCATCCACATGCCTTATCTCTGTGTGTCCTCTCCAATGTGCCACGTTATGGTCTGATGCATTTGGGTTAGTGCTGCCCTTGCTTCGCACATTATGACACAATGTAGCGGAGGAAGGTATAGCATTGTCTCCAGTGCCGCTATAGGAGTGGTCCTCATTGCTCCTGTAATGCCAATG
The DNA here is from genome assembly GCA_910591685.1 of Galerucella tenella. NCBI lineage: Eukaryota > Metazoa > Arthropoda > Insecta > Coleoptera > Chrysomelidae > Galerucella > Galerucella tenella. Next base: position 34,556 of record CAJUYH010005720.1, on the reverse strand, counting down.
CATGCAAGTCTTTGGACCACATTAGCATAGCAGAGGATTGTCTGATATTTGGCCACCATACCCACTTATACCGTTACGATGTTACGAATTGTCACCGTTACACTGAGAATTAGATCCCAGAGCAATTTCATTATTTGTTGATTCCAGAATAACTAAGAAGTAACAATTTATTGTCCGGTCTATATCTGGTTTTTATCATTCTCGCTTCAAAGACTGGTATTAGTAATACAACATATTGTTATAGGTAGACGTGTAAATACAAATTCTAAAGAATTTCATTTTACCAAAAACGTGTTTACTTGTAGGTACGTCTGCTATGGATACCATACTTGTTGAGGTTCATAAGTGAGAGAGTGAACGAATTAGACGGTATCACGGCCCTTAATTTTCAGTCTGTGACGAATTATTGAACATTTTACAATGCGTATAACTCGCTAAGCTCGCATTTTCAAATGAGTGACAACAAAATCAGCGTTTTTTCAAAGCTGGCAACAAAGACGACATAATATTACGTAGGTATCACTAAGCTTGTGGTGAAACGTTAATTGCACTTTGAAATTACTTCATACTGATTATATATTACCTAACTTCAAGAAAATGTTGGTGAAATCGGAAACTGTTGTTATTTTTGGTGTGTAAATAACATTAAATTTCAATTATCAGTTGGAAAACATTAAAAAAAGTAGGTACCTCAAAAAGAGGCAATAGTAGAGAGATAATTAAGGTTGCGATGAATCCAAAAATACAGTGTGCAACACGTGCGCAAATGCTAGTTTCTCGCGAGTGTGAAAGTTGTGTTACTACATTCACTTTTGCGCTCTTGTTACACAATACACTATTGTCATTTTAGCTCATAGATCAGGTCTTGGCGTTCAAATTGGTGACCACAAATTGTCAAAAATGTAAAAATCACACCATCACTTAATGGCTTATATCTTTTTTATAAAAATCTTATCTAATCTAAAAACTTGATTATGAAGAGGTAGAAAACGGAAGTATAGAGGATAAATGGAACTACTTCCAAAAGACAATCCAAAGGATAGCAAAAAAGGTGTGTGGAATACATAGAAAACAAAATAATATGAAACAAACTTCATGGTGGACAATAGAAATAAAAAATCCAGTGAAACAAAAGAAAATGGCATGGAAAAACTACTTATCGAATAGAACACAGGAGAAATATAATAAATATAAGGATGAAAGAAAGAAAACAAAAGAACTAATTAAAACATCGAAGAACGAACAATGGAGAAAGTTTGGAGAGAAAATAGAAGAAGACTGCAAAGCAAATCAGAAACTCTATTAAAAAGCGAAAAGAATATAAAAACAGAACATACTTTATAAAAATTAAGAACGGAGAAATACTAACAGAAGACGAATAAAGTATGCAAAGATGGAAAGAATATTATTAGGAACTACTTAATAAAACGAAAGATAAAGAGAAACACATACAAATTGGTATGCAGGAAAATGCGGAAATGAAAATAAGTGGAGAGGAAATAGAACAGGTTATAACAGAACTCAAAAACGAAAAAGCCCCTGGATATGACAAAATCACATCGGAAATGATTAAAAACGTCGGAAAAAAGGAAAAGATATGATGTTACCTACAAATTTTCAATCAAATAGAAGAAGGAACGCTTCCAAGGGACTGGCAAAAAGCACTATTTGTACCAATTTTCAAGAAGATACTGGAGAAAAGAATCAGGTCGACAATAGAAAATACACTAGTGGAGTCACAGAGTGGATTTAGAAGTGGTAGAAGTGCCCAAGACCACATATTTACTATCGAACAGTTGACAGCAAAAGCGGTACAAGAAAAAAAAAAAAGAAATTATTCGTGGCTTTCCGTGGGAAATCATGTCGTTAGCCTACTTTGTTTTTGAGTAATATGGCGCTGAATATACGGAAGAACGTGTTTTCAATGGCGTTCACAATGGCGGTGGTGAGGATGGAATGTGAGAAAGCGGAAGCTTTACTAGCAAAACGAGGATTAAGCTAGACCTAAATAGGGTGAATATTATAGAGAGGAGAGAGGAGGGCAGATGTTTTGGATGTGGAGTGAAGTGCCACCAGGTAGCGAGATGTAAGACAAGGAGAGTGGAGAAGATAAGGGAATGCTGGCTATGTAAGAGCGTGGGGCACCTGGCCAGAGACTGTCGGCAAGCATTCCTTTGTAGGGTATGCGGGAAAGGGGACACAAGACAGATTGTAGTAGGGGACGGAAGGGAGTAGATGTAGACAGAGATGGAAAGAATGGGAGGTACCCTCTGGACCCCTCAGAGGGGACAAGTCTGAGCAAGTAGGAGGAAGGAGAAAGCAGACAGTGGTTTGGTTGGTAGGCATTCCCTTGGGTATAAGTTCAACACTGTCTGGGTACTAGTCAGGACCCATTCGAACATGAGTTTCCCATCTCAGCCCGAAAAAAAAGGTACCTGGTACCTACACTATGAGTGGCCCATCATAACAGAAACACATGCTTCAAAGCACTTTATCAGTAAAAGAGAATAGGACACCTATTAGAAACGAGTAAATCTATAACAATAAATCCCAACCAACTATATTTGTTTGATTAGGTTAATCACAATCTTAGTGAAAATTGTAATTTTTCCTAGCCTAGTCAAAGTACAAAAAATATCCGTAAAATACCGCAAAAATTACAAAAAACTTGAAAATTCAAAATTGAGTATTTAAAGGGGTTGTGATTAACACGAGAAAAACTTTACGATGCTAGGCATGCAATTTTCTGGATAATCGTTAAGTAAATTTTAGTTTTTTTGTTTTTTCACTCTAATTGCTCAAATAATAAAATTACAGTTGTAGCTAATACATGTATCTACAAAATTTGTCTGATTATTTTCTTCGTATCTGCATTACCTTTCAAAATATACGAAATTTCCATAGTAGTATTTTTGAACATTAGTTTTCCTGTTTTTAACTTTACGATAAGTAAACAATGACATTTAGAGAAAAATGTTTCGAATGGAATGTGCTCTAAAATGGGGTATCTACAAATACATTGTAAGAAAGTTTTTTTAATGTTTTATCATTGATTTTCCACGTAAACCTCTACTAAAAAGTCGTTTTTTACCCAATTCCTCTAATTAACAATAATAAATTGAAAAATTTCATTATATAACATAGCGTACTCCAAAGATTATGTCGTTATCTAACCAAATTTTATTTTGAACTTTTCATTGTATCTGCATTTTCCACAAAGATTACAATTTTCCACGTGAACCTTCATTTTTTTGACCCCACTTCATTTTCATTATTGTTCCAATAACAGACTCTATTTTCGATGTAATTTGTTGAAACTTTTGTTGTTAATATTTTATTATTATTGTTGTTGTTGTTATTACGCGGGGGCGCGTAAAAGCCGCTCTCTCACCTGCTTTTTCACCTTTATTTTTTCTCCCTTCTCTTTCTCACCCGAGCCATAGGTGTGTTCTTTTGTATGGCGATGACTTCTGAATGGGTTCATTATAAAGTTCACCAATTTTTAGATAATATCATAAACACTATTAAAAGTTGTAGAAGGTTTGCTGAAAGACGTCTGATTTAAGTATTTATTGTAAATACTTGTCTATTATTTAAAAAATCTGATATTTATAGAAATACTGTATAGTGTTTAGAGGTGAAGTTTCATAGAATTATATTAATGTCGAAAGAAGATATAATTGGATGAAGTCTAAAAAAACAAGTAAAATTAAGCATGCAAAAAACCGGATTTTCAAGAAGCATTTGCTTAAAATTCGAAATATTGATGGCTTTGCTTTTATAATGATAATGTTTTATGCTTATTTGCAATGCTAAATCTAGAAATAATTATCGCTGGAATAATTATTAATTGAATTGGAATTATAATTGTTTTTTGACTTTTTAGCTCTGGTTTCTTATAATTAAACTGATTTTACAATTAGAAAATCCACTTTTTCGAATTTGAAAGTATTTCTATCTGAAAGCTGATATCTTTCTTTACATTTTACATGTGCTTATTTATTTTTTTCAGAATGTTATAAGTCGATGAGCGGTTAATAAATTTGGCTCCCGGGCTCTGTTCACGCGTTATTACGAATTGACAGCTCTGACATTATTTTATCTCGTAAACTTTTTAATTTACAGAAAAAATTTTCAGATGAAATTTGTAGATAAATATCTTCTGTAAGTTCCTTCTTGCATTATTTATTATTTTTTCTCTTATTTGATCCCAAAGAAATAAGAGAAAAAATTTGTAGATAAATGTATCAGCTACAGTTTTTGATTTAAACATTTTTCTGTATTTTCATTATATAAACAATCAGAGTGAAAAAACCAAACAAAAAAATTTACTCAAATGGTTTTCCGGAAAATTGCATGCCCAGCATCGTGAAGTTCTTCTCATGTTGAACACAACCCTTGTAAATACTCAATTTTTAACTTTCAATTTTTTTGTATTTTTTGTGAGGTTTTATGTGTACTTTGACTAGGCTATTCGTCCAAATCATTAATTTTCGTTTACTCTGTATTCCAGGCATAGTTTGAAACGTTTTGAACCTGATTAAGCAGAGCTTTCAATCACAAATAATTTTTGTTGTTAAATGTAAGATAATTTTTTTTCCGTTTGTATAAAACACACTGTATATTTGAAATTGGAAGCTTAGAACCTTTCTTTATAGTTCAGTAAACGAAGGTGTCAACATGGGCAACTGGTCCAGCAAGAGCAATTTTTTTTTAACTTGCAGGTTATGGTAGGGGAGACTACCGAGTTGTACCACGCTTACCTGACATAATCTGGCAGCGTAAAAGGTTGCCCTTTTTTGACCACCGAGTTGTACCACGAAATTGAAATCAGGTAGTCTAACATATTTTACATTATTCTCAGTAATTCTCTAATGACCTTTTCTCAATAAGTGAAACTTTCTATAACACCACCACCAATGTCGAAGTTTGAATTTTTCTTAAGGGTTGGGGGTGATAATACCTAATTATATAAATCAGGTTTTTGATGCAGTGGTTAATTTAAATCTGAAAACTAAAATTAAAGATGAAAATTTCCTTTGCTGTTTAGATAAGGAAAACAATTTAATTATCTTTTCTTGTTTCACAAATTTATATTTCTTATGTTCCTGTGATACCATTTATATGGATGGTGTAACTGTTATTTGCCAATTAAAAGATAGAATATCTAAACTATTGAACTTTATTAACTTTTGACAAATACAATTTAACTTGACATTTTTTCTCTCATGACAACATATTTACATATAAAGTATGTAACAAAATGATACGGAATTAACCCGTATTGAAACACATTTATCTTTTACATTCTCCACCCCTCGAGAAGACATGCACAATCAAATCTCTAATGGTTGAGAGGAAGAATACATAGTTTGGCAACTGGTCTCGTGTAGCTTCCTTTTTGGGTCTTTATTTGGACAACCCGTATCACACCATCTCTGCCAGGGTACGTTTCTTCCACTCTTCCGATGGTCCACTGATTTCTAGGAGCTTTCTCATCAACAACCAATACAATATCTCCTATTTTGATGGGATCAGTCTTGTCATGCCATTTTTGCCTTCTAATGAGAGTAGGTCTGTATTCTCTCACCCAACGCCTCCAATATAAATCAGCTAATGCCTGTGCAATTCGCCATTGTTTTCGACTAGAAAGTTGAAAATCACCATATGATTTTACATCACCAGGCCTCAACAGCAGAAAATGGTTGGGAGTTATCGCTTCTGGCTCGTTCGGATCTACAGAAATGTGGGTCAAGGGTCTCGAGTTGACGATATATTCTATTTCAGTCAACAGAGTAACTAACACCTCTTCTTTGGGATTGATGGATTTCAAACTAATCTTTAGAGCAGTTTTAATGGAACGAATCATGCGCTCCCATATTCCACCCATATGTGGAGCACCTGGTGGGTTAAATTTCCATGAAATATGTTTCAAGGATAATTCTTGTGATATTAAGTTGTGATCTAATTGCTTAATACACTCTCTCAGTTCTCTTTCAGCGCCTACGAAGTTAGTACCATTATCAGTTCGAAATTCTTTTGGCTGTCCTCTCCTGCACATGAATCTTCGAATAGCATTGATGGCAGAACTAGTTTCTAAAGAAGTTGCTAATTCTATGTGTATTGCTCGGACAGTCAGGCAGGTAAACAATACACCATATCTTTTTTCAACTCTTCGCCCGATTGCCACAGTAATGGGCCCAAAAAAGTATATTCCAACAAAGGTGAATGGAAACGTAAAAGCACTCAATCGTTCTGGTGGCAACATTCCCATTTCAGGTGCTTGAGGTTTGCACTTTCTATTATTGCAAGCTTGGCATTTTCTAAAATTCTTCTTGACTGCTGTTCGAATGTTCAGGATCCAGAATTTTAATCTGAGATTGTTTATGACTGTTTCCAAACCTACATGGTTAGCTTCCTGGTGATACCAATCGATCAACAATTCTGTGAATTTGTGCTTTGGATCTAATATTATAGGATTTCTGGACTCGAAAGGAATGTTCAATTCATTACTATCTGGAATTCTTCCTCCTAGTCTTAATATTTCATTTTCATCCAATAATACTGAGAGCTTATAGAGACGATTGGATTTGGGTAAACATTTTCCCTTCTTCAGAAGCAACATTTCTTCTTCAAAACATTCTCTCTGACTCTTTCTGATCCAAAGAGTCTGAGCCTCCTTTATTTCTTCAACTCCCAAACTCATCCTCTCTACTCGTAACTGCTTCGGAATTCTGATCATCTTCTTAAAGTGCAACATCCAAGCCGTAGAACGTATAAGTCTGTTGAATTTGGAAAATCTGGATATATCTGGAAATTCCATTGGTAGGGGTTCAGCATCATCCAATCTCACATGTAATATTTGTTCAAATTCAATGGAACAATTCGGTTCTACGGGCCAATGTTCTTTGGTTGATTTAAGAAAATCAGGCCCGGAGAACCACTCACTATTTTGCGACAAGTCAATAATTTTCTTCTCTTTTGTAGCTTGGTCAGCGACATTCATCTCTGACGGTACCCAGTGCCACTGTGAAATATTTGTATCTTCGTGAATTTCTCCTAATCTGCAAGCTACGAAAATTGGAAATCTTTTTGATTGGGATCGAATTTGTTGTAGAACTACCATAGAGTCTGTCCAAAAGTGTATTTCTTCAATTTCATATTCGATTTCAGATCGTATAGTTTTTGCAAGCCTATTTGCAAGAACTGCGCCCTGTAACTCCAGTTTAGGAACGGTCTGTTGACTCATAGGTGCTACTTTGTACTTCGACAATACAAAAGCAGTGTATATTTCATCATTTTCCACTGTTCGTATGAAAGCAACTGCAGAGTAAGCCTTATCACTGGCATCGGAAAACAAATGCAGATCTACTTTTTTTACTTTTACCAGTCTAGGAAAATAATACCTATTAATCATAACTGGAGTGGCTTCTTTCAAATTTTTTAACCATTTGAACCAGGCTTCAGAAATATCTTCTGTTATCTCTTGGTCCCAATGAATATTATTTCTCCAGATATTTTGCATCAATATTCTGGCACTTATCATCAGTGGTGCAATAAATCCCAGTGGATCGAATATAGACATTATCATCCTCAAAACTTCCCTTTTGGTAGGAACTTTCAATCCACTGGATATTTCGGATGGAATTTTCTTCAGGTTGAGACAAAATATGAAAACATCTCTATTTACGGACCAGGAGAGTCCCAGAACTCGTTCCAATGTCTGAGAATCTATTTTAACATCGATTTGGGAGTCGGCTCGTAGATTTTTTGGAATAGATTCTATGACAATACTGGAATTGCTCATCCACTTCACCATTTCAAAGTTTGCATATCTGTGAATGTCAATAATAGCTTGAATTCTGTGAATAGCTTCATCTTCAGTAGAACAAGAATCTAAATAATCATCTACGTAGTGCTGCTTCTCCATTGCTCGTACAATTCCTGGATATTTTTGCTCGAACAAACTAGCATTTTTGTTTTTCACAAATTGTGCCACAGATGGCGAAGATACTGCTCCAAAAATCATCACTTTCATGCAGTAAACATCAGGTTCTTTATTTGTCTGACCTCCACGCCACAAAAACAGCTGGGCAGATCTATCTTCTTCGATTATATGGACCCTATGGAACATGTCCTTGATATCTCCTCCGAAAGCAATTTTATGTTGCCTGAATCGACATAGCACAGATATCAAAGAAGGTACGAAGTCTGGGCCCTGGTAGAGAAAATCATTTAGACTTGATCCTTGTGCTTTTGCCGCGGCGTCAAAAACCATCCTGATTTTTCCTGGCTTGTTAATGTTCCAGACCGCAAAATGTGGGAGATACCAAGTTTTCCCATTGTTCGGAATTTCAGATGGATTCAACTTTGTAGCATAACCCTTTTCCATATATTCTGCAATTTTCGCGTTGTATTGCTCAGCAAATTTTGGATCTTGGGTCATTTTTCGCTCCATGCAAAGCAGCCTCTTTAGAGCATTGCTTTTGCTAGATGGTAAGATGCAATCTTTCTGCTTCCATGGAAGGCCAATCTCGTAATGGTTCCCAACTCTCCTCAGGGTTTTCTCCATTCTTTCTACTGCTCTCTTGTCTTCCAACGACTTTATGATGTTATCCTGTATTTTTACACCGAAAGCTTCTAAACGAAAACTATCTTTAACAATTTGATGCAGTTCTTCATCTCCAATATGACGACAGCAAAGATTAACATGTGGTAAAACGTTGGTTTCACCAGTGGCTCCGTGAATTGTCCAACCTAATTTTGATAAAGACATTATCGGCTGGTTTAACTTGGGTTGGATGACATGTCTAGGTATTATCAAACCACAATTGTCTTGCCCAATCAATAACTCTGGTTTCGCGCTTTCTAACGATTTCAAAATATCATGGTCTAAATAAGGGAATCTTCGTGACAAATCATCAACATTTATTCGCTGTCCTGGTAGTTTAAGGTTTTTTACAGTTCGCACTTGCTTGAGATTGAAGAATACTGGAGTATTTTTGTCAGCAGATACATCCAAAGATACCATTTGTGACTTATCTTCATAGTGCGTGATTTCGTTCGTCCATTGAAAGCAAAGTGGCACAACGGGGCCGGTAAGTTGAAGTTTTTTAGCCAAATCTTCTTCAATCATGCTGCATGTGGATCCCTCATCGAAAAGAGCATACGTTTTGATTTCTCCAGTGGGTCCACGTAGAATCACAGGAGCAATTCGCAGTAATACGACTCTGGTATCCAATGATGGAGATTTATTAGTCAAACTAACACAAAAATCAGGAGCGGAAGCTTCATTTGTTGGTTCATTTTCGATTCTTGTGATTGTTTCTGCATCGTTATGATTTTCTTGATCTCTTGGAACATGAAGAAGTGAATGGTGTCTGCCTCTACAGCCATCCTCACCACATCTAGCTTTCAGAAAACATTTGGTGGCCATGTGTCCCAATTTGAGACAAAGAAAGCACAATTTCAAACTGACTACATTTTCTCTCCTTTTCTGAACTGAAAGATCTATGAATTTCGTACATTTTGAAATATAATGTCCTGTTTTCTTACAGAAAATGCATGGATTGAAATCAGATTTTTGTGCGTGATTACCTTTTGAAATCATAACATTTTCTTTCCTTAGACAATTTTTGCTGGAGCTTGTTCTTTAGAATGGATTACTGAATGCTGCCATTGAACTAAGTTCTTCTTCAAACCAATCCGCAAAATCTTCTAACGACGTTTGGAGACTATGTGCATCACGCAGATGCTTGAACTTTCCCCAAGAGAATTTGAGAATGGTGGGAAGTTTTTCCAACAAAGTGGCTACTAATTCTGGGTTGAAAAGATAAAGGGAAGAATTAACATTCTTCATGGTGGTCACCATATTGTTGACGGCATTTGAAAATTGTATCCATGAATCTAATTTATCTTCTCTAACGTTGTTAAGTTTTTTAACCTTATCAATAAGAGATAAAACAATCCACTCAGCTCTTCCAAAATTCATTTCCAACATTTTCATAATTTTTGGAACATTGCTCGGGAAGGTAAGTAGCGCTCTGACTGAATCTCTTGCTCTACCTTTGAGTGCTTTATCTAAACGGAGCAAGTTATCTTCTTGTGATAAAGCAAATTGTTCTGAAGATCTTCGAAATTCATTTATAAAAATAGGCCATTCAGAAAGATCTCCGGAAAATTGAGGAAGGTCTCTCATTCTGTTGCGCAGAAAAAATTTGTTGGTTGTGTTTGTATTTTCGATACACATTCTTGCAATATCCCGCAGCGCACTATCTCCTCCACCCCCAGCAGAGTTTGGGAAATTGATTTCAGATGTGGCGAAGTTACATTCGGATGATATTTTATGCATATTTGGAGTGTTTTCATTCACCTCGTCTATATATTTCCTTGATGCATCCACCCATTCATTTATGGTAGCTGGGGATTGGTCGAATTTGGCAGACAAGGCAAATGGAACTTGTTCATCTTCAAGCACACTACTTGCTTTGCTCTTTACCATATATTTTCTTTGTATTTCAGCTTCTTTATTGAGATATTGTCTTTCCCTTTCCAGAGCTTCCAACTTTTCTTTCAATACTTTTTGATCAAGTTCTTTCTGTTTATTCATGAGTGTTAATTCAAGATTCATACGGGTAATACTTGAAATCTCAGAATTGGTGTTTGATTTATTCGACGGAACATATAAAACATTTGGAACAACTACAGACCTCATACTTCTAACGGAAATGCTCTCGGGAATGCACCCATTCTCTAATTCACCAGACTCGACTTCTGCAGGACTCGTATGGTCACTTACAACAGATTTTACATCTTTCGTAACAATACTTGAATTCTGAGCTGCTTTGTCCAATTCTGATGCATATCGTAGTGGTGGAACTCCCTTGTTACATCTCTCACTTCTTCGCACTTTCTGAAGTTTTGACGGTTGTTCTGCTACATTGTTTTGATCCATAGCGGTTCAAAATTTATCTCGAAGGACCAATGTAACTGTTATTTGCCAATTAAAAGATAGAATATCTAAACTATTGAACTTTATTAACTTTTGACAAATACAATTCAACTTGACATTTTTTCTCTCATGACAACATATTTACATATAAAGTATGTAACAAAATGATACGGAATTAACCCGTATTGAAACACATTTATCTTTTACAGATGGTACATTTCAATATTGTACAAAGTTTTTTTACCAACTATTTACCATTCATGCTTTTAAAAAAGGTTATTATGTTCCAGTCATATTTGCTCTGTTACCCGATAAAAGTTGTAATACATATTTCAAATTGTTTCAAAATGTTAGCGATAAATGTAATGCACTTAACTTATCCTTTAACCCAAAAAATATAGTAGTCGACTTTGAACAAGCAATTCATAGTGCAATTTATAGATTTTGGCCATATTCAAATTTAACCGGGTGTAGATTTCACTTATGTCAAGCATGGTACCGTAAAATTTTAAATTTAGGTTTGTCGAATGAATATAGGTAAAGATAAAAATTCATAAATTGGCAAGTTTTTAAAGTTATTCTTTGGCCTACATTTTCTAGAACCTACCGAAGTAGGTGACTTTTTTTCTCTTGAAATATTTGACAAATCGCCCGATGATGAGAGAGTAATACAATTTTGTGATTACATAGTTGAAAATTATATATCAGAAGAAGCTAAATTTCCTCCAAAAGTTTGGGCATGTAACACAAATAGCATGTATCGGTCTACCAACGCTTGTGAATCATTTCATTCTTTATTAAAAAACAGTTTTTATTCTCCTCATCCAAATAGATTTATTTTTGTGGACATGATAATAAATATACAAAATGAAACATTTGCAAAAATTAAGACTGCCAATGAATCAACAATTATAAAAAAATTTAAATCTGTTACTAGAAAGAAACATGAGTATATAACTTCTAAAATAAAAGAATTAAAAGAAAATAAGATCACCAAATTTGATTTTGTAAGATCTTTAAGCTATTATTATTTGCCGCAGTAGTACAAGAGATCTTAAATTGTAAAATTAATGTTAATTTGTCTGTATATTTCAAAACAAATTTTAAAAATATATCTTCTTTGTATTATATTATCGAATTGTATAAATAATTGTATAAATAAATGTAATAAAACTGTTTAGATTGTTATTTTAAACCGTTAATCCTCTCTAGAAATATGGTGGTACAACTAGACGGTAGGATTACATCTACCTGGTGTCCCGTGGTACAACTCGGCGGTCCCGATGGTAGGCACATTTAATTCCCAAAATGTCAGGTACCTGACCATTGTGGAAGGGTGGGAAAATGGCGAGATCCGAATTGCATCCCAAAAATTCAACTTTTACCTGGCCAAGAAAAGGTCACATCCGAATTGCATCCCACCTCGAAAAAAGGTATTTACTAATTAATAACACCATTTCAGGTAAACTGCGCCGCAACGTTGCCAATTTGTGCTAAAATTCTTGAAATATAGTTTAAAAATCAATGTACCGATTAAAAGTTTAGGTAATTATTTGTATTTTATATATTTGGAAATAAATCAATTTAAATAAAAAGATACACATAAAAAGGATAAAAATGTATTAAACGTAAAATATCTAGTTAACATAAATAAAATAAACTTTTGCACTTAACATTTTTTTATGTAGATTATAGGTTAAGAGGTTCAATCTTTCATAACATACATAAAGGTACAATAATAACTAAAAATACCCTAAACCTTAGGTTTACACCTATACGAAACTGTTTTAACAAACTCAAACTTTGTAATTATATTTTCTTCTAGCTCTTTAATTTTCATTTTAATAAAATCTCGTTTTTTTAATACATTGGTGTGAACTTTTGGTATAAGGTGTACACTATTAATTTTTATGTATGTGTCGATCTGAAACTGCAAAAGTACATCTAAAAATACATTTATGTTTGGATGAGCACAGTAAAAGGATTTATTATACCTGGAGTGAAAAGATTCACAAGCATTTGTTGTTCGTTGAAGAGTTTCTGAATGTTCAGCCCAAATATGTGGCGGAAATGTCGCGTTGTCTTCTATATAATTTTCGACAAGATAGTCGCAAAATTCACTTAGTTTGTCATTTTCCGGCTGGAATGGCTGGATTGCAGCCAAGTCAAAAGCGTAAACTTCTCCAACATCTTTAGGGTCAAGAAAAGATAAACCAAAGATGTATGTCAAGTACTTCGAAATTTCGTCATATTGGCCTGACTTATTTTGATACGGAACTGATAAGCCAACCGCTTGAATTTTTCTATACCAGGATTGTCCCAAATGAAATTTACAGCCACGGATAGATGCCAAAGGAAAAGTTTCTGAAATTGCTTTATGAATTGCAATTTCAAAATCTGCGGTTATGGTTTTAGGGGCTAAAGGAATATTTAGATTTAAGCACTCTTCTTTTAAGTATTGAAAAACAAGAGAATATGTGAAAGAGAGTTTGTTAGGAAGTAAACAGAAAACTAGGGGAATATAGGTATTATATTTTAAAGCATGAATGGTAAACAATTGTAGAAAATATTTTGGACAATACTGAAACGTACCATCCACGTAAAGATCTGAAGAAGAAGACAATAAATTAAGGTTGGTTTGACAAGAAAATAGAATGATGTTATTTTCTTTATCGTTTCTCAACAAGAAATTTTCATTTTTATTGGTCACGATGGGGACTACTTCAATTGAATTGTGAAATTCTGTTACGCTTTTTGGAACCTGTATTAAACCATTTGACGATCTTGCACTATGAATGTTTTTACGAATTCGTTCTACATCCTTAGTTGTTATAGTATCTATCTCCCTATTTTTTATTTCATTCCGAATTAATTTCATTGGCTTTTCACACATGTCACTTACAGCAGCACATTTAACAGAGTTACTAATGTTTTGTCTGTTTAAAATTTCCGCTGGCACTTTCTCGTGGTTGTGATTTAACACCGATTCAATTAATTCATCACTTACACAATTTGTTTTAAGAAAAGCTTTACAATTTCGTTTTGTACATTGCCACCTCTTCACCGTATCTTTACCTAACATAGTATTTAGTATTAAGTAAACATTTGTTAATGTGTCAATAAACATTTTGAATGTTACAATTGATTAAGTATTATTTAGTATTAAGTAAACATTTGTTTATGTGTCAATAAACATTTTGAATGTTACAATTGATTAAGTATTATTTAGTATTAAGTAAACGTGACAACGCTGTTGGTTATTATCAGAACATACATTAGTTTTGCTGCTAAAATAAAATTGGTTAATGGGATGCAATTCGGATGGTCGTGGGATGCAACTCGGATGGTAAAAATTCTACCTGCTCTTAGCGGGATGCAATCCGGCCGTCGCGGGGAAAATGGCTCTGAAATTCCAGAAAATCCGTTTTCCCGCGATATCTGCCGATATTCGACCACTGGAGAATTTTTGTTCAATCGAAAAATAAAGAGCAGTTCCTTGCCCACAAAAATGATCCCTAGCATTTTTTCGAAAAATTAGATAGTTTTCGAGATAAATGGCTCGAACGCCGACCCAAAATTGAGCTCCAGGCCGGCTTGTAGAGAGCACGCTCTGAGGGCATGACGTCCCCAAGTAAATTACTAATTTTTTAATAACTTGCGTGAAAATCAATATTTTTTAATGAATCAAAGTGCGGGTGAAAGAAGGGATCTGTGGCTACTAAGGCGTGTTTCCATCCACTCAATTCGTGCTCCTGGGTCATTGGAAAACCAGGCCAAAATTCGTCTTTGCTAGATTTTTTAATGCTCCCATGGATTTATTCATATTATTTTTATTAATAGTTATTTCAGCCAATCCTTTTGGATAATGGTTCTTTGGGGGGTACTTTATTTATTCCGAAACAATGCTACCAATAATTCGCCCGTATATTTTTGAATAATTTGTTTTCCAAGAGGCGATTTTTGTGGATTTCTGGAGTTTTCCCGAGCGCTCTGGTTTATCGGGAATTTCTCGATGATGAACTGTCAAACCCGCTTATAATTGATATTGGGAGAAAGGTTAGAATATCCCCTTGCCGATGGTATAATTTTTTTTGGACCAGACCCCTGGGTTTTCAGGAAAATCGGTGAAATTTCCAGTTTACTGAGGGAAGACAGCTATTCTTCTGAGTTTTTTTGAGCAGTTTTTTCTCTTTACAGTAAAATTCTTCCCGGTCAAGCATCATACCCGATGAAAGGTCACATTCTGAACTTTCCTTTGATATTTGTATCAAGTATTTTATTTGATGCATTAAAAAGAAATGTGTCTCTAAATTTGTTGTAATGGATGCCTCATTTTATTCTCGCACGCCGCCACGTCACCCATCTATAGTGTGGTCGACGGCGTCTGCTATAGTGCGTGTACACGTGGATGCTTTCTGCTGCATTGTTTGTCAACAACTGACAATTTTACATGTAAACACTATCTCTTCCGTGATTTTTCAAGAATCAATTAGTAGTATTCCAGTGTGAAAAGTGAAATTCAAGTCATTATTAATTTTATTGTTATTATTAAATAATAAATTTTGAAATTTCTATTGATAAAAAACACAGGGAAATATTGAAAATTCTTGAGCTTATTTTTTTTGGAGCACACGGTGAGGTTTCATTTTTTTAATTAAGATCATTAATATTGTTGTGGGTGGAATGACATCTAATGATTTGATAAATATTGTTCATTCCTGTAGAAAAATGGAAGTCGCAGAGCATTCTAGTACGCCCGTGTGTTTTATTTGTGATCAAGCTCTGACTGAAGACGTTACAACGGTTACCCGAGGACTAGAAACCCTAATAAATGTTAGCAAGACCAGGAAAGACAACCACCATTTGTTCTTGGAGAAGGTATCGTCTGTGGAAGTTCATCGCTTGTGTAGGAAGAGGTATTCGGTAATGAAGAATGGAAAAGTTATTTTCGCAATTTTTGCGTCTACTTTCAATCCTTTTCGCACTAAATCATTCCTAGGATTGGTCTGTCCAATAAAAGCATGCCAGGGTCTCAATTTTAAAGGAAGCGATAACTTTTTTGACCCTGAGAGTGGGCAAGAGATCGATCATTTTCATGTTTCTTTTCATGGCCTTAATTATTTCGCGGTTGCGAAAATGCAAGGTGGCGCCATCTACCATAGATGCCTGGAGGCCTAAACATAGAAATTGGTGTATTTTCAGGGTCGCTCATCCCAGATTTTGGGCTAGAAGCGTCAGTTTTTAAGTTTCTGAAAACTGCGAACTTTTCAACCACCATTTTTGCAAAAACTATTGGTGTAACGAAAGAAATTGTGGGGACAACTTTTGTAGGTAAAACCCGAAAACGGATTTTCGGGATCTTTAGAGCCATTTTCCGACCCTTCCACAAATTTCAGACACCTGACATTTTGGGGGTTCAATGTACCCACTATTACCCGCAAATTAAAAAAAAATTCCCTTGCTGGACCAGATGCCCACGTTGACGGTATTTTTCGCCTTCATTTATTGGACTATTAATATTTTTTTACATCTACTTTATTCTTCTTGGATGCCGTTTGTTACCACATACTTCCACAATTGAGAAGAATCTAGTGACAACTCATATGTAAAAATCCGTTTAGGCTACAGAACGTCACTAAGAAATTGTCATACATAACCGTAATCTGTAAGATTTACGATGCGATAAAAAAAATGTAGTCCCATCATAAATCCAAGTTAATTTTCTATAAATTTCCTGTTCCTCTTTGTTTTCCATGCTGTTTGCGTTTGCTGTTGTTGTTTGGTCCTCCCAGTAAGTTTACCCATCCAGTCTGCTATTTGTCGAAACAGCAAAGTAACATCTTCTCATTCTTCTCTTCTGCGATCATTCAACGCGCGCGCTTGCAACGGACAACACGTAACGTTGAGCTAAAGAAGTCTTGGAGCGCGTGAATTTTAAGAAATTTTCAGTTTACGTTTGTGAATGCGCTCAGGATAATATTGTTGTGGGAGTGTTTTTTTGTTGGGTTCTGCAAATATTTTGTGAAAATGAATTTTGTGGAATGGTTCAGAGGCTGGCTTTTACCTATTTTATTTCTGGTAAGATAAATGTTTTGAGTACCTATTTATTTTTAAAACTATAAATAATTGTGGTGGACTTCATATATCGCACACAAATATTTTTTGAAAATATTAATAAAATAGAATATTGTATCAATGATACTTGAAAATGGAGAAAGTAAATAAATATTTGAAAAACTACTAAATATTTTCGATAGCAAAGTATTTGAATTAGGTACATAATAAAAATAATGCCCTTACAATAAAAATGAGAGTAAGTGGTAAAATTATAATACGTTAGTTTTGTTGTGTCAAAATATAAAAAGTAATTCCAACTATAATGTATGCTAATTGTTTGTTTTTATTTTCAATTTGACCAATTCTACACAGACTGT
>CAJUYH010005720.1:0-17071 GCA_910591685.1 Galerucella tenella | reverse complement strand
ACACAGACTGTATGTTTGTCATAAAGAAAACGAAGTATTTATTTATTTATAATTATGATGTTTGATTATTTATGTATTGCTTTTTCGGCGAAAAATTAAAAAAAACTGCTTTTTTTACAACTGCTATGAAAAGTGACGTATTTCTCATAGCTTACTTAATTTCAAAACCAAATATTGCTCATACTGTGAGAAATATTATTTCTCACGGCACTTTGCCCACGCCACATACATTTATATGGACAATCGAATAAAATCGACAAGAACTCAGTAGGCTACTGTAATCTTTAAATATATACTTAGTTGTCACAAAACTGTCAGATTATATTAGAAATAACCGGAAATAACTCAAAAAGGTAGTTTCAATCGTGTTTTGATAAAAATTTCAATTTGCATGAAATATTAGCTTAACAACACATATACTTATTTATAATAAATAATACGAAAATTCGTAGAAAGTGCTTTAATACAACTAAATGCAGATAAATGTGTAGCTAGTATTTCAGCCGAATATAGTCAAATTTGGTTACCAATTTTAGAAAGAGAAATTTCCAATAATCAATTACCTGCGTTATCAGGATAGCATCATAAGTTTTCATCCAGGTTTTCTTATGATTTATCATTGGAATAGTTGTTAATCGATACACACTTCAATACACAAAATCACCAAACTGAGTTATACATATTTTGAAAACAAAAATAATCATACACAAAAAAGTAACAACAAACGCGTTTTATTAACAACATTTCCAAAATAAGCGAAAAAAAAAGCGCTTTCACAATAAAAACCGTTCCTGGAACGTCCATTTCTAGTAGACTATCATATCGTTAGAATATCATAAAATAAAATATTTTATTTCACATTTTACCAGAGATGTGATCTACTATGAATGGACCAATAAAATTTGACAACAAAGTTATGTAGTCTTAAACTTCAAAATATTATTGATTGTCTTGTCTATAGTTGTCAAATTGTTTCGTTGTGTCAGATAGGCACCAAAAATTATTTCATTACTAGTTAATCTTGACAACGGTAGCTGAAATGCTACCGAAATGTCGAAATAAAAAATAAAAAACATTATTGTGGTTTGATTCCCAGAAAAAAATGAGAGAAAAAAAAAGAATAAGTAATGCCACAAGGAACGTACAGAAAATACGTTCTGGGTTTGACCATACAAAATTGTACAAATTTCATCATCAACTATAATAAAAATAAAATTATTCCACTTAGAGATAGTATACTTACTAACCATAAAAATGAATATTAAGCTACACTTTTTCTGCAAATTTGTGCAGTTGTAGAAAAAATATAGAGTTTAATGTGGGAAAACTACCTACTTTTCTCTCTCGTGTTTGCGGTACTTGCCCTTCGAGCTCTTGCTACAAACTTACATACTCGTGAGAAAAGTTGAATTTTTCCCTCTTGCTGCACAATGTACTACTTCTTCAAAGTACATACTGTGAATGAAAATTAGAAAAGGGCCATAACGTTAATATTGGTTAATATAGGCCAATACAGTTGATTAGTCTAGCTCGTCCACACCATTACCAGAAAAAGATATCAGATTACCTTCAACTTTGATAGCATGAGCTGTAACTGATTTGACGTTAGTTAGAGGGAGTTTAATTTCAAATTACTATTTCGAGTTTATTTTTTGTATATGGCTGTAGAAGAAATATTGTATATTACATATGCATGAAGTGTGTTAGTGTCTTTTATTTACTCATAAAATTTCCTATCAAAATTTCAATTCGTGGTAAAAGTACCACTTTATGCACTTGTTGCATAATAGTATGTTAAGTACCAAGTATCAAAAACGTTACTTTAGTCACAAGTACTCTTATCCCTATGAAACGAGTGACTTAAGATTTTTTTGATTATCTAGGTGCCGTCCCTTCGCCGGCACCACCTCAGCCTCCTTGGCTTATTGTGGATACTCCTACTGTTCTGACTACACCCTATTCAGCCAATCCGTTCCCTGTATTAGCTCATACAGGTTCTTTGCGGGTTGTAGAAGTCTTCTGGAGTCGTTTGGGGTCTACCATACAGTTTCTGCCTCCTGTGGTCCAGTGTCTCACAGTTGCATAGTATATGCAGATCAGTTTCGGTATCCTTTTTGCAGTTCTTTCGCTACTTTTTCTGATGGTTCTTTTATGAATTTCTTCCCATGTATTTGCCTGGGTGTATTCTTCCAATGTTTATTGTGTTGTTCTTTCATCCACCCTCTTAACCATTACCTAGTTAAGCATCTGGGGATGCCCACAGCTGGTTCGGGTCCGTTCATCAGAGTTGACGATCCTGCTCTTGCAAGTTCGTCAGCTTTTTCATTGCCAGCGAATCCTTTGTGACCTGGGACCCACTCCAGTGTTCACTGTTCCGAGTCGTGAGACTTCAATCTAGGTGCTTACTATACTTTTTCTACGCCTACAAGAAAAAGAAAAACAAAATTTTATTATATTATTTCAATTATATTAACAAGATGACAGACAATTATTGACGTGTCATTGCAAAATCAAATGATACAGAACTGCAAAATTATCACGGAATATCAAATAGAAACAAAAGATAAACGAGGTGTGACTTTTTGCACTTTAAACACTAGTGTTTAAAGTTACACTCTGCGATGCGGTTTTAGTGACGGAAGTAGAAAAATTAAGAAGGAATCATAAACTTTACGTTCGCGTTCAGTTCGTAGTTGGCAGTTTGCAGTTCAGTACACTTGAAGTGAAACTAGAGGAATCCCAAAATTACGTTTATAAGTCCGTCCGCACTTAGCTCACAGTTTCCATTACGCCCGTTACGTTGCGTCTGCCTTCGAGATGTCCAGGGTTTAAGTTCGCAGTTGACAGTTCAGGTATGAACCAATCAAAATGAAAGCTATTCACCACGTGAAAAACGTTATTATCATCTGTTTACTTCACTCTCACTTCTTCTAAATGGTTTTTTCTTTGCTTTGTTGTGTTCACGGGAATCGTGGGTGTTTTTACAGGATCTATCAAAATTGTTAAAATCATTTTCAACCAATCAAATCCCTAGCTGCGAAATGAAAGTTGTGAGGTTTATAAATGTAAAAGATCACCAACTGCATAATGAAAACAACGCGAACGTAAAATTAATAATTCCTCAATCACTATTGACAGTGGTTCACCATTCAATGATGTTCTGATGAGTTTACGATTCATTAAACTTGTTGCTACTTTTTGAGGAAAATATTCTTCATTGTTGACAAGTTGACAAATCTTTTAAAACACGATTCCGTTAAATGGTTTTGAAGACCGATGTTGACTAGGAATACTTTTTGTAAATAATCAAAAGCATTTCCTAAACTTATGTAATACCTAAATCTGATTTAGGAATTTATAAATGCAATGAAGGATTCACAACTCGCTAAGTAATACCTACCTGAGAGTGATAAGAAAGTACCTAATATTATCACTCTTAGGAAGCACTTAGCGAGTGGTAAAACGTAAATTACATTCAGGAATTCCTAAATCCGATTAAGGTGTTACCTAACTTTACAAAATGGTTGGTTTTAATAAAAAATACTGTGAATAATTTTTGTAACATAAACATATTGATAGAAAAAAAAGGTTAATGCAAAAATAATCAGTTACATGAATAAAACTTTCTACACTTGTCAAGGACCGGTCACAATACGATATAGTAATGAAATATAGGGTGTTCAATTTATAACGCAACCTTTAAACTCGATTTTTATCCACTTTAAACGCTCAGATTAATTCGAAATTCAGCACACTTGTCAAGGACTGATGACAATGCAAATAGTAGTACAAAAGGGTTTTCGTTGTTACAGCTTGGGGTGTAAGTACGTACTTTTTACTACATTTGTAAAATAACGAATTTTGGAATAGAGCTGGTAAGAAATCTTAACAATTTATATCGAGTATTCTACCTCACTCCATTACCATAATGACATTAATTTTCTCGTTAATCATTTCATTTTTAAATTAAGAATTATTTTTAACTTATTATGTGTATGTATGTATATATTTTGGGGTGACATTCACTGAGACATAAAATATCTATTGTGCCCCCTTACTTCTACTCAGTTTCTGAGGAGAGTCTCCATTAGTTCTATTTCCCGGAGGAATTTCAGGATGTCTGCAGGCTTCAACTTAGGTAAATGTTCCTCTTCTATCCAGTAATCTCCCAGGTGCTGTGCTCTAGGATTCTGAAGTGCAGTGCAGTTGGAAAGTATGTAGAGGTGGAGGTTTCTTCTTCCATGCCACAAAATCTGCATTCTTTTTTCTCCACTATTTTGAGCTTTTTCAGGTGTCCATTCAGGTGACAATTCCATACTAGGATCCCTGTTACAACTCTTAGCGCAGTTTTACTTTGACTTATGCATTCATTTGATCTCAACAGGTTGTAGTCACCCAGAAGAGTCTTTGATTGTATCAGCACTACTAGATCTTTCCAATGGTCTTCTTTTTTTCTCGGCTTTACCTATTTTTTCCAATATTACATTGGGACTTATTCCGCAAAAGATTTCAGGCCCCCAGGAAGGTATTTCAGTTCCCTTCTTTGCTAGTTCATCATCTATTTCATTTCCTCCTATTCCAGTGTGTCCTGGAATCCATAGTAAGGTGACTTTATTGTTCTCGCGAAGTTCATTGAGTTTGTCTAGGCATTCCCACACCATTTTGGAACTGATTACACAAGAGCTCAGTGCTTTAATTGCTGCTTGATTATCCGACATTATGATAATCCTTTGTCGTCTGTACCCTTTATCAATATTGAACTGAGCGCACTTTCTTATGGCATGAATTTCCGCTTGAAGGATACTTGGGGTTTTTCCCAAGCTTTCAGAGTGTTTGGTTCCTGGCCCAAACAAACCTATCCCAGTTCCTTCTATTACTTTTGAGCCGTCTGTGTACCATTGAATGGCATTCTTTCCAAGTCTGGTAATGGTATTTGGATCCCATTCCTTCTTGTTACCAGGTTGTCTGATTTCTAAGAAGTAAGGAGGTGGTTTGTTTAACGTATTTTAACATTTTTTTAAATTATTAGGTACCTATAAAGCGTGTTTTTTAGGTTTTTGAAACTATAATTTATCAACCTTATTCGTTACATACAAAAGTAATACATTATTGCTTGAGAGTAATGGTTGACTCTATTACTATTACTCGAAAGCAATAATGTTACGTTTTTGCTCGTAATACATACAACATTTTCTCTGCAGTCACTAATTGTAACTATTAAAAACAAATATAAAGTGGAATTCATAAATTATTTTAAAATCTGTCAGTTTAAATATGTCAATTCAAATATGTTTCAATCTTTTATGCAGTGTGGAAACCACTTATGGAATAAAATTCTTCATGTCATTATTTTAAAAAATTCCGAGACACGTCAACTTTTGAATTGAGTTGTGCGTTATGTAAACATAAATGTAAATGTACAGGGTGATTCACGCAAGTATGCCATAGTCGGTGTTTGTTTTTTTTAATGAATCACCCTGTATATTTGCATATTTTTGAAATCCTCTTAATGAACCGATTCTAACAAACTAAATAATGTATGGTCAATTATAAATTATACAGGGTGAAATTTTTATTTTTACAGTTATTGAACACATACATAAAATACCTGATGTATTTGATTTTAATACATTAAAATAAATACTCAAAATATTTTCCACCTAGTAGTTGGCAATAGTACAGTCTCCTATAAAACTCCTCCTTAACTTTGTTTAAAGTTTGAGGTGAAATATTCCGTATATCTGTAGTTATCCTTCCTTTGAGGTCTACAATGCTAGTTGGTTGTGTTGCATATACTTTGTTCTTGAGATAACCCCACAGAAAAAAATCTAACGGCGTAAGGTCTGGCGATTTAGCTGGCCACTCTATAGTACCTCTTCGTCCAATCCATTCATTGGGAAATATTTCATCTAAATAAGTTCTTACCATTGAAGCATAATGGGGTGTTGCCCCGTATTGCTGGAACCAAACATTTTCATTCGGTAAACTAGGATTCCATTGCGTTGGGATATAAGTTTGCCTTTGCCAACGCAGGAATAACCTCATTTCTAAGCATATTTAAATATTTTTCAGCTGTCAAATTTCCATCTATGAATATAGGTCCAATAATATGGTCGCCTATGATACCGGCCCAAACGTTCACCTTTTGAGGGTACTGAGTATGTGTCTCACGCATCCAATTAGGATTCTCTGCTGACCAATATCTACAGTTCTGTCTGTTTACCTCTCCATTCAATGTGAATGTTGATTCGTCAGAAAAAAGAATGGTACCAAGAGCTATCTCATTTCTGTTCAGCTTATTCATCAATCTTTCGCAGAAATCCATTCTACGATCTGAATCGTCTTCTGTTAACTCCTGCACAAAAGTTAATTTGTAGGGATGAAGTTTTTCTTTATGAAGCCATCTTAGAACAGTTGCATGACTAATATTATTTTCACGGGCAATTTGACGTGTACCTAGTTGACGTTGGATTCTCTTCGACACTTAACAAACTATCCACTTTCACATCATCTTTAACGAAGAGTGGTTTTCTTTTCAATAGTTTGACATGTTCAAGTTCTCAGAATTGTGCATGAATTTTAGACACAGTACTTTGTGAAATATTAGGCAATTCGGGATACCTGTGATTAAATAAGTTTGCCACTTCAACTTGACTTCTGCAGTTATCCCCGTACCCGATCATCAATAAAATCTCAATTCGGTGAGTCTCAGTTAAATATTTCATTGTTATGTCGACAAGGAAAGAGTGTTTGACAAAGATCTTACTTTTTCAGTATAAACTGTCAACACATCAACAACTGACAGAATAGAAAACAATCAACATTATTTACCGATTTAAAACAATCCACATTATTTACCGATTCTGTCTAATTATTGGCGTTTTTAGGCAATTTTTAGGTATTTATGATAAAATTCATGGGCGTAGCAGGTTTTGTTTAATATACAAATACGTTAGTTTAGATTTTTGATGAATCCATATTTAGCTAATTTAAAAAAGTACCAATATTTCAAGTGTAATAAATTATTAATTTTAAAATTTCACCCTGTATAATTCATAATTGACCATACATTATTTAGTTTGTTGGAATCGGTTCATCAAGAGGATCTCAAAAATATGCTAATATACAGGGTGTTTCATTAAAAAAAACACCGACTATGGCATACTGAACCACCCTGTACATTTAAATTTATGTTTACATAACGCACAACTCAATTCAAAAGTTGATGTGTCTCGGCATTTTTTATAATTTTCTAAAATAATGACAAAGAATTTTATTCCATAAGTGGTTTCCACACTGTATCTGTCACTGTCAATACAATTGTGTTTGTAGTATCGGTTGTTATGGGAAACGAGCGTTTTTTACGCTCGGTGAGCGTAAAGTAACTCTCCTCAAGAAACGTCAACTTTTCGTTGTCAATAGCAAGCAAACTCCAACGATGTTATTTCAGGCAGAATATTTTGATTAAGTTGTGAGATTAAAGACCACTGATAATTTCAAATCTCAACACTCCATATTTAGCACACTGTATGTGATCCGAAGCAATAACAACTTTCAATTAGCAGGTCGACTTCATTATCTAAATTTCCGTTCACAACCTTCCTTCCTACATGTATCTTTGAAAACGGCAGTTGTTTTAATTGATGTGAACCCTAAAGTTTGGGGGGTCTTTAAAGGTCACTTGTTTCAGTTTTTGGTTAATAACTCGGAAAATACCACCTCTAGCGAAAAAGTGTTTATATACTAAATTAATCTGCATAAAATTTTCTTTCTCTACAACAATTCACCTCTACCGTCTAAGGCTAAAACGACGCACACAACAATAGGCACACCAAACCCCTCTTAATGCTCCCATTTCAAAATATACTTTGAAATAATTTTATATTAACACGAGCATTGATTTATCCATGTACAATATTTTGCAACTAACAAACAAATTTTGAATTTTTGTATTATTATCGTATTTTTATTGTTGAAAAATTAATTATTTAATTTTTAAATATTAAATAGATATTCAAATACATGTTTAACCTGTCTTCGCTATGTTTCATATTTGGAACAAAGGACGGTAAGAGTTTGAATAATTAACCATAAACATTTCATTTTTAACAAAAAAAACGTTTTTTTTTTTCAATTTTCCATCTTCCGCCTCCATATCTCCTTAAGCATTGATCCTAGAAAAAAAGTGTATAAAAACTTTTTTATAGAGAATTTTATGTAGATTGATTTAGTATATGAACATTCTTTCGCTAAGAGGCATTATTTTTTTAGTTATTGACAAAAAAATGAAAAAAGGGTTCTTAAGAGACCCCCGCACCCTTAGCTTCATCCCCACCCCTCAGTACTTTTAGTATGTTGTTAAGGACACGGTAATTATTCGAAAGCAATAATGTCACGTTTTTGCTCGTAATACATACAACATTTTTTCTGCAATCACTTAGTTGTAATTATTAAAAACAAATATAAAGTAGAATTCATAAAAACTTTTAAAATCTGTCTATTTTAATAATTCAATTCAAATATGTTTCAAACTTTTATATCTGTCACTGTCAAGTATTATATTATTTATCGTACTGTCGCTAATAACCTTTTGGTGGATGCGACATGCTTTCAAATTAAAAAAAAAATCAACCTGATTGGAATATTATATACTTTGTTGAAAATAAAAGGGTGAAAAATGTGAAAAAGTTAAATTGAATACCAAAAATAATTTTTTGTAAGAATTTACTATGAGAAATTCACTCCAATTAGTGAAAACAAGAAGAGGGTTTAAAAATATCAAAGAAAATCCTCGACAAAATCTCATAATGTGACTAAACATCCTTCTATTCTTTTTTTTATGAATGCTGTTCAATTATTTTCTATATTTAAAATTTTGTTGTCGTTGTTTAATGATAATTTTTTGAATAACTGCGTTCAGTTGAAAAATTTCTAATTTGAATAAATAAACTGTCGAAATTATGCACGGCAAACTAGGGTCGCATTAAAAATTGGAAAAACTGAAGCAAATTTTGAAGCTACTTAAGTATCTGTACCTCACAGCCACTATATGTATTTATATATTAAACAGAAAATACTACTATTGGCAAAGAATATAAAACTTCAGGTAAACCCACTGTTTGCTTTTATCTTTTATTTACTGAAAAGTATTTATTCAGAGAGGTTTTGAAAGAACATAATCTTGTACCTTTTATACAGGTCCGGCATCGGAAAAATTTTGTTTTATAACCAAACGTAAAATAAATATTCAAGAAACGGGAAATGAATTTTTATTCTAAGACAAATTCATATCATGCAGTATGTTAATTACTGATGTTGTATTGTATTTCATCGAATCAAATCAATTAGGAAATTTCTTGAAAATTATTATATAATAGTATTAGAGGTACGCATCTCACAGTGGGGTAGAAATGTTTTTTAGGATCTCAGAGCTCTTTTCGACACCTTTTTTTGTGTTAAAAATTCCAATAACAATTAAACAGGGGGAAATTTTTCTTCCTCTCATCCTTTCCTTTGTATCTCTTCAGATGTCTGTCAAACAATCTATGGTTCCTCTCCAATCCGGTTATTCCATGTATTCTTGTGTTTAATTCCCCTATTTGGTGAATTTTCCTCTTGTTATCATGAACTTTTTGTAGTTTGGTACATATTCATTGCTATACCTTTATGGTTATGGTATTTCTTGTATTCATCTTTTGTGTGTTCTCTTTTAGTTCTGTTGCTCTTGTTTTTCTTTTCTGTCCTTATTTACCACCAGTATTTTTACATAGTTCATTATATACCTACTATGATAATACAGTTATCATTTATTTAAAAAATTAATTTCAAAATCCTAGTTGTGAAATATCTGCTCGACTTTCGTTTTAATAATCTTTGGTTAAGTCACTGAACTACAGTACAAGCAAGCGTTTTAAAATTAATTTTATCTTCAAGTAACTCCTGATATTGTTTATAAAAATATTGGTCGAAGAGTTAATTGAATAAGCTAATAGGTATTCACACAATATAAAACCACCACATTTCCTTTTAATTTGTACATAAACCAAATACTGGCATCAAGACTAAAAAGCGGGATATTACACATTTTTTCCATTTTAATTTGAGTAAGGCTAAGGCCACCTTCACCAGGGAATAGAAAAAACAACCGGAGCTTAATTATAGTTCTGAGATATTTGTCAACACGCAGCATTTAACACTGGACTTTAGTAATTTGAACAGGTCATTGGCATCGTGTATGTATGTATTTATGCATATTGGAGTGACATTCACTGAGACCAGAAAGATTTATTTTGCCCCCTTACTTCTACTCACCTGAGGAAAGTATCATCCAGAGCTCCTCTAGTCCGATTTCCTGGAGGAATTTTAGGATATCTTCTTTCCAATAAACTCCTAGGTGTTGTGCCCTAGCTTTCTTTTTCCATGCCATAGAATTTACATTCTTCTTCCTCCACTATTTTAAGATTTTTTGGTGCCTATTCAGGCGATAATGTCCCGTTAGGATGCCTCTTAAAACTCTTAGTACAACAGGTCGTTGTCACCCAGCAGAATCTTTGATTGTCTGAACCATACTAAGTATATCTTTTCAATGGTAAGATCTTCCCTTTTGGAACTTTAGTTCTTTACGTCAGGTTATGTTTGAGCGACCAGGGGTCGCGACGCAAAAGGTCTGATCGTTACGCGTTACGTTACGCTACGTTATATTACGTTGCTTCGTTATGTGCCTTGCTTTCGTGCTTGTGCTCTCTCCTTAGTCTCTCACTCGTTTACGAAGCAGCGATTCATATGCTCCGGCCGGGATTCGAACCAGGGCCACCCGCGTGGAAGGCGAGCATTCTACCACTGAACCACCGATGCTACATTAAAATTCTATGCAAAGCTGGTATTCGCAGTGCTGGTGATCTACTTGAATTTGTTCGGATAAATTTTTACTATTATTTCCATAATTTTTTTTGCGCAATTAAGGGGTCTAGCACATTTACTTTTCGAAATACAGGGTGTTGAAATTTTGGAAACTTGAATGTTTTAATTCGATAACTTTAAAATGGATGGATAAATTGATTTGACATTTGGCAGGTTGTTTTTAAATGTAAAAGGGCATATTTTGAAATAAATAGTAGTTTGTGCAACCAGTGTGGATATGATGGCCATATCGCACGAGGACGATGTTTGAGCACGACGCCGTAGGCGGAGTGCTCAATCGTTCAAGTGAGATATGGACAATCCACACGAGTCGAGCAGCATATTTTTTCTACGTTCCACTTGAGAAAAAATCTAGAAAATAAAAATTTCTATAACTTCAAATTAAAAATTTTACAATTCAATTTTATATATATATATAATCTTGAGCCCTTTTACCCTCAGGGTGTCGGGTTATCATTTTATTGTTGCTTCATGAACTTTTTCCATTCTTTTCTGTCTCTAGTCAGTGTCTTTGCTTCATTCCATTGCTTATTTCTTTCTTGTAGAATCTTTCCTATCATGTCGTTCCAGGTTTTTTCAGGTCTTCCTCTTCTTCTCTTGTTTTGTATTTTCGCTTCATAAATTTGTTTCACAGGTCTATTGCTTGGCATTCTCTGTATGTGTCCCCACCATCCTAATTGTTTTTGTTCTATAAATGAAATAATGTCTTCTATGTCTAGTTCTTCTCTTATTCGTGTATTTCTTATTCTGTCTCTCCTTGTCACTCCTATAACTCTCCTCAGGTATTTCATTTCTGTTGCTTGTATTCTACTTTTGATTTTTTTTGTTAATATCCAGGATTCACATCCATATGTTAATACTGGTCTATATATTGTTTTGAATATTTTTAGTTTTGTCTGTCTTGAAATTTCTCTTTTATTGATGAAGTTCTTATTCATTGTATAGTACAGTTTTATGGTTTTCTCGATTCTGTTGTTAATTTCTGCTTCTTGTCTTCCCTTTTCGTCTATCGTTACACCTAGATATTTGAAATCTTTTACTTGTTCTATTTTTATATCATCTATCGTTATATTTATTTTTTCGCCTCCTATGGTCATCACCTTGGTTTTATCTTTGTTTATTCTCATTTGTTTTCTCTTCAGTGTTTCATTCCATATTTTTATATTATATTGTAGTCGTTCTTCATTTTCAGCTATCAGTATTATGTCATCGGCAAATGCTCCCTCAGCTATCTCTACTCTCTGCATATTTTTGTATCCAATGCACATTTTTTTGCTATTTCTATCACATTCCTTAATGATGTCGTCCATGAAAATGTTAAAAAGCATTGGGCTTAATGATCCGCCTTGTCTCAAACCCTCTTTTGTTTTGAAACCTTCTGATTTCATGTTGTTTTTGATGACATAATTTCTATTATTTCTATATATGTTTTTAATCATATTTATGATTTTTCCATCGATATTTCTATTTTTCAGACTCTCCCATAACTCTGTTCTTGGTACCTTGTCGAAGGCTTTTTCTAGGTCTATGAATGCCAGATATATATTTTGGTTTTCTGATCTTCTCTTTTCTATTATTTGTTTTATGGTGAATATGTGGTCTTGTGTGCTTCTTCCGGGCCTGAACCCACTTTGTGGTTCTGAGAGTTGTGACTCTATTTTATTCCTGAGTTTGTTGTTAATTATTCTTTCTATTATTTTTGTTATGGTATTCAGTAACGTAATCCCTCTATAGTTATTGCAATTTTTGTAGTCTCCTTTTTTATGTATCGGTGTTATTAGAGCTGTTCCCCATTCTTCTAGTATAGTTTCTTTTTTCCATGCCTTATTGATTATTTCTAGTAAGCTCTTTCTTCCAGTTTCTCCTAAGTTTTTTATCATTTCTGATGTTATTTTGTCCTCTCCTGGTGCTTTCCCATTCTTCAATGTTCTAATTACTTCATCTAGTTCTTGCATTTCTATCAATGGTTCGCTTTCGTTTAACTGGTTCCTTTCTGTTGTTTCTATTGATTCCTCTTCATTTTCTTGACCTAGTAGTGTCTGGAAATATTCTTTCCATCTTTTCATTATATATGTTTCGTTTGTAATTATTTCACCGTTTGAATTCTTAATTTGTATGTCTTTTACGGGTTTATCTGATCTCATTGATTTTAGTGCTTTGTAAAATAGTTTTTGGTTACTTTTACTGTCTTCTTCTAGTTTATTACCGAATTCAATCCATGAAATTTCTTTTGCTTTATTAACTAATGTTTTTACTTGTTTTCTTCGATTTTTATATATTTCATACTGTTCTGTTGTATTATTGTTCAAGTATTTTTTCCATTGTATTTTTTTTTCTTTTATAGCCTCCTTTATGTCATCGTTCCACCATGATGTCTGTTTTCTATTATTATTTGTTTTGTAGGTGCCACATGTACTGCTAGCTGTTTCTATGATAACATTTCTAAAAATGTTCCACGCTTCTTGTAGTTCTGCTTTCTTAATGTCGTTGTATTTGTTTTCAAGTTTTTCGTTGGTAATATCTTTATATCTAGTAGCTACAGTTGTGTCTCTCATTTTATACGATCTGATCGTGATGTGTTCATCTTTCTTAGTCACCGTTTCTTGTTTCTTTTCCATTGTGTCTCCTTTGATTTTTATTGTCAATAGGAAATGATCACTGTATATTTCTGCTCCCCTTCGAACTCTAACATCTATAACATTGTTCCTATTTTCTTTCTGTACCAGAATGTAATCAATAATTCAATCAATAATTCAATTTTATGTTTCCACTAATTTTGTGGTAAACGTACAGTCCTTGAATGTCCAATTTGTATAATGCTACGGTTTCCTTTTTTAAATATACGATGCTGTTATAAGTAGATGTTGCTAGTCGGACTCCCTCATGAAGGGTACCGTACCATTATCTATAATAATAAATATTATGCTAAATATTTCAAACGTCTACCTGTTGTCGTTATTAATATCAAGCAGAATAATTATTTAAAAATAAAATTAACAATAAAAAAAACGTCTTCACGGGGAATCGAACCCGGGTCTACCGCGTGAGAGTCTGGTTTGCTTACTTCTCGGCCACCGAGGCTTTGCAAATTGTTTATCTATAACGTCAAATGTATTACATACTTTTTGCTTAAAAGGAACTAAAGTTCCTACCGTGTGTCCCGCGACGCGTTCTACCTTTTTTTTCAGGTTTAATTATTTTTTTCAATATTGCATTGCAGCTATTAGGTAGGTACTGCAGAATGATTCTCCTGATTCCGAAAAGATTTATCGTGTCCCCATTATTTTCCTTAGTTTCTGAGAGAATTCTCGGAGACCGGTAGTTCTTCTAGACCTACTTCCCGAAATGATAACAGAATATCCGCAGTCTCAAGTTTGGAAAATTTTTCTCCTCTATCCAATAGTCTCCTAGGTGTAGTGCTTCAGCATTCTGTATTATTTTCCGCAAGTATGTGAATATAGGTTTCTTTTCCATTCCACAAAATATACATTCCTCTTGTTACACTACTTTGAGCTTTTTGAGTCCCATTCAGGCGACAGTGTCCAAGTGTCTTACTATGGTTTAGGCAGTCGTTTGTTCCCACCTTGTTGTAGTTTACCAGAAGTATATTTCATTATCTCAACCCTACCAAACCTTTCTAATGTTTGGATCTACTTTTCATTTCGGAGCTATTCCAATATTACATTAAAGAATATATATTGCAAAAATTCTGCTGCGCCCAAAACTGTGTATGCAAGTTAATCTGCTATTCCATTTCCTTATATTGCCGTGTGTACTGAAACCCACATTGAGGTGCCTAGTCACCTAGTTCATTGATTTTTCCTTGGCATTTCCATACCATTTTAATACTGAACGTAAGAGCCCTGCTTGACTTTACTATTCAGTTTGGTGATAAGCCTTTGCCTTCTATATATTTAATCAATATTGAACTGACCACACTCACCTTTTGCGTGAAGTTCCGCATGAAGATCCTTTCGGAGTGTTTGGTTCCCGAACCTTAACACTCCTATCCCAGACTCTTCTGTTGTTTTCAAGCTGTCTTAAAAGGAACTAAAGTTCCTTCTGCGTGTCCCGCGACACGTTCTACCTTTTTATCGGATAAAAACTCCTCTTCCTCAATATCTAGTAAGCGGACGTCACTTTTACACAATGACAATGAGTCGCAAGTTTGGTTACTTATAAGATAATTATTGTTGTTGTTCATCCATATATTCTGTCGTTAATTTATCTTGCCAAAAAACACTCGAGCTTTTCTTTTATCAGATAAATTTCTCTTTAACTCAAAGTTTTGCCAATAACTAAATTTGCTCGAAAAACTGACATTAGATAAAATCGCTCCACCTTCGGTGTCGCGATTTTATCATGTCAGTTTTTCTAGTAAAATTAGTGATTGGCGAAACTGTTTCGTTGCAAAGAGAAATTTATCCGATAAAAAAAAGCTCTTGTGTTTTTACTGTTGACTAAATTTTAATTCCAATTTTGATGCAAAACAGATCGTAAAATTTGTCGATTTTTCTTATTTATATGACGTACATCAGGTGAAACTTAGATTTACTTTAAAGTGAGCTTTATACAACCAGCCCTCACACCCCCCTCCGTCTCACGGTGAGGGGTTTGCACTTTGTCTCAATGTTGTTTTATAGCTTTCTCTCCTTCACTCACAGGATGGCAATACGGAACAAAATTATGTTCCGAATCTGTATATGGTTATTCTTATTGTAATAATTCAAGTAATCAGTAATTTCAAAAATTATGGAATATTTAGATAGGACTTGAGTTGTAATGTGAATATATACTGGATTATCCTTTAAAATAACAAATTTTATTATCAACTACTGGTATAACGGGAAGAACGAAAAATTTCCTATATTTATTTTATGTAATTTTTGAGAAACGTCTAATGGCTGGTCGTTATAAATATGATCAACATAATGTGAGTTCAGTATAAGAGGTTAATAGTAATAATCATCTGGAAACTGAAAATTATTTAATTTCTCCAAAACTTCACATCAGATTTAATTAAATTGGAAATATGTTGTTACGGTTGCTACTGGAATTACTCATAATTGATCTTCCAAGAATTTACTTCATTGTTGCTGTGTTCTTTTATTAATTCATAAAACAATCATCTCCTTGAAACATTTATAAAATGAATGTACACTTTTGTTGTTTTTTTGACATTGTTGATGTGGTTGAATTACCCTCGCCCTCGCATAATTTTAGTTTGTTCACCGTCCTTGACGACTCGGCTAATTACATACTTCAAATTCATTCAAAACCAAGAAAATAACATGTTTAAATATATTTTTAGACATCGGATGCGCGATCTAATTTAATTATTTAGATTACCTGGCGTGCATTTTCACGGACTTATCTGTCTTTCAGTCGATGACCTTCATAATTATTATTGTGCAGAAGTGCATGTTGGTATTATACTACGACTTTTATGCATAAAAGACAAGTACCTTTATTAGACAATAATTTATTTTATTTTTAGCCGTCAGTCTTACTAATTGTATGTTATTTGAAGTGAAGATAACTGCACTTGTGGGATATTACAGTGAGTTCATAAAGAATCCTTAGTAGCTTATTCGTTTGTGGCAAGTCTGGGTTGATTCCTGAAATTTCTATAAATTCATAATAGTCCAATATTCCAGAGCGATAAGACCTAACTTATTTTTAAATAGATGAAATGTTAGGTTCTCAG
Organism: Galerucella tenella; assembly: GCA_910591685.1. Lineage (NCBI taxonomy): Eukaryota > Metazoa > Arthropoda > Insecta > Coleoptera > Chrysomelidae > Galerucella > Galerucella tenella. The sequence goes on along the minus strand of CAJUYH010005720.1, from coordinate 444 downwards.
TAGCATCTTGTGTGCTTTGAATACCTGTGTGTTTGTGAAGCTAGCCTAAGGGCACCTGGGCAAATATCAGGTGAGGAAGGTAACTAAAAATAAGAGTTATACTTGACGTAATAGATATTGTGCGAACTTAAAGTTGTCGGATTTTTGTTCGACTGTAATTCGAACGATACCGTCAGGTAAGATCTTTTTAGGTGACTCATGTGTTAAACTGGCCAAAAAACTTCTGGATATCAGTAGGAATAATCTTAGAATGATCACAGGTTATCTAATGGGCTATGTACCGGTGAAAGGTCACCTACATAAAAAAGCTGCAGACTTTGTGGCTTGGAGACCAAGTCTGTAACCCAAATATTATCCGACTTTGAGAAACTGGACCAAAAAAAGATAAGTATGACTAAGGGCCGGTTTTACAATAGAGATTTATACTAGGTATAGTTATTCTGG
>CAJUYH010005719.1:0-22335 GCA_910591685.1 Galerucella tenella | reverse complement strand
GTTTTTAACCTCTTACCTCTTGATAATGCCGAATCCAAAAGAACTCTAAAGAACTCTCTCTAAGAAAAGGTTATATGAATAAATGAATACTACTTCTTCCAGTTTATGGGTTATCTCATATCAGTAGCTCATATAAATTTCCATGATTTCTGGTTTTAGAGCAGCGTTGAAAAAATTAATTTTCAAATTAAGCACCCTGTAAGTTTTTTGAATGCACTTTAGTATATTAAACGTACGATTTACACAAGGAAAATATGAAAAAAACTACTTGAAAGAGAGAGAAGAATAAATCGGAGTCAGCGATGGGTGTGTGTTCAGTGCCCCCCTATTTTAACCGCTGTTGACAAATGTAGGTACTTATCTGTAAAAGCTATTCCCAATTTTTGTCGGCAACAATGTTAAATACCAATATGTAATTGTTAAATCGAAAACAGTGTTTAGATTTTATTTACTGCAGATTGTAATTTGTCCAATTTTTTTCTTGTACTATATTATTTCATTCTCATTTGTGTTGATCTCACTTATTTTAAAAGTCAATAATATTGCCAATCTCGATTTTCTTCCACTAAATACGGCTTTATTTTTATTATATAGGCTATTTATTCCTGTCGGAATGGTGGCCGCTGATTTAAGCTCATCAGATTCATTTTTTTTGCGGTGAATCACTCCGCTGTTTTCTCCTAAATTATTTTCCTTTATAAATTACTATGAGTTTTTGCTTCTTCTGTTATCTTCTTCCATTTTTTCCTGTCCTCTATATCTATTTTCCATTTGTTTATATTCATTTTTCGTATATCTTCTCTAATTTGATCTTCCCATCTTGTCTTCGGTCTTCCTTTTAGTCTGCTTAGTTGTGGTGTCCAGTTTGTTATAATTCTTATTATTGTTGATGGCTCCCTTCTAGTTACATGTCCATACCATTTTAACCTTTGAGCTTTTATGAACCTCTCGATATCTTCTCCTTTCATCTTTTCTCTAATTTCATGATTCATCATTTTTCTGAATTCCCCCTCTTCTGTTTTCACTGGGCCAAAAATTTTCCTTAATATTTTTCTCTCAGCTATCCTTAAGTTTTCTTCGTTTTTACTTGTCAAACACATAGTCTCTGCGGAATATGTCATTGTTGGTCTTATAGCAGCTTTGTACAATTTCAATTTGGTGTTTTTACTTAAATGTCTGTCATTCATCAATTTATTGTACTTCCAGTACGCCCTATTTCCCGCTTTTACTCTTTCTGCTATCTCTAATTTTCTATCATTTTTCTCGTTTATCATCACACCTAAATATTTAAAATTTTATACTTTTCTAAATTTGTAATTCTGTATTCTTATTTCGTTTATATTCTCCGTTGTTTCCCTGCTGACTATCATGTATTTAGTTTTTTCTTCATTTATTTCCAAGCCTCTACTTTTCGCTTCTCCAGCCAAATCGCATAGCATCTTATCCAGGCTGTTTCTATTTGTTGCAATTAAAGCGAGGTCGTCTGCATATCCTATTATTTGTGTCATATTCTGAGAAATGATAGTTCCCCGAGCTATCGCTTTAATCGCTCCGTCTAACGCTATATTGAACAGCGTGGTCGATAGTGCATCACTCTGTCTTACACCTTTGTCAATAGCAATTTCTTCTGTGTATCCCTCATCTGTTATTACTTTGGTTTTCGAATTGTTAAATGACATTTTTGTTAGCCTGAAGTTTTTTCGGTATTCCCATTTTATGCATTTCCTCTAATAGTTTATATCTCTTAACACTATCGAATGCTTGCTTAAAATCCACAAACAATATATGCAAATTTATTCCATACTCGTAACATTTTTCTATCGTTTGTGTCATTACATGAACGACATCTATTGTCGATTTCCCACCTGGGAACCCATATTGGTAATCTCCTAGTTTCTTTTCCGAGTATTTAGTTATTTTCTGTCTTATTAGCGACATTAGTATCTTATATGCCGTATTAAGTAGGGTTATTCCTCGGTAGTTTTGGCACTTTGTTTGGTCTCCCTTTTTAAAGATGTTTTGTCAATCCTATATATATATTCCATTCTGTTGGCATTTGTTCTTCATTCCATATTTTGGTTATTAGTTCAAATATTTGTTTGTTCAGCTCCTTTCCTCCTTTCTTCACTACTGCTTTATACTGTGTTAAAAGTGCAAAATAATTCATTTATTCCTTAGAAAGTACCAAATTTCTAAACTGGCAACGCTCCTTTCATATCAGATTGGTAGAAGGAACTAAACACGCCCATCGCTGGATGCACGTAATTATTCTTCTCTCTCTTTTAAGTAGTTTTTCTCATATTTTCCTCGTCGTACTTGTGTCAATCGTATGTCGCGAAGCGAAAAGACTTTTCGTAATCTGTATAAGTAAGTGAGTTTGAGTCAAACTATTTTTTACCACAGGATATGTGGAATAATGTATGACCAATATTTTCTATACACCCTGTATAATGCGCGAAAAGGGGTGTAGAATATTCTCCTACAAGGTTCATACCAGTATTATTGTTCATTAAACATCAACATTCATCTAAATTAAGAGCTGCCATGTGGTTATTCCCATTCAAGCAGTCATAAATATTTCAAATTAATAGGAATATATAGCCAGATAATGCTGTCATTTGATAATAATCTAAATGAAACATACACGTTATGATTTTTACCTGGACTTATTTTAAAATTAGCCTGAATTTTGTTCGTTAGTATTACAAGGAAAACTTCTGAATGATAGATGATGTTTGTTTGTTGTTTGTTTTCCTTATGCTATTAGCAAACTCGTTCATGTCTGATGAATTATTTTTCATCACCCTCTAGCAAAAGACGGCATCTTCTGAAGTATAAAGCTTTAATTCTATTGGGACTGCTGTGTTCGGAAATACATTTTCCCAATGGCAGGAAATGAATCTTTTAAAGTTTCCGTTGTAAAATTTGTGTTTCAATTTTTAAGAGGGCTGTTTTTTATTTGAGGTTTATTTGCCAACAGAATTTATAATGTAACATGAGTGTTCCATTTTAACTTTCGTATATATTTAAATGTACACGACAGATTTTCAGGAGTGGTTTTCCATTATTTTCATTCTTTCGAGTAGGTTTAAATTGTAAAAAAATTAATACATGTACCATAAAAATTGTTATTTTCAATATTAATTTTGATGTATTTATTAGTTTCTACGAAAACTTGACCCCCCTAGAAACTTAGAGACACGGAGTTTCATACTTAATTAAAAGTTCCCTGTAAAATTGTCAAATTTTATTGGTAGGAAAGACTGACAGATTGCAGCATCATAATAATATTTATCTACGGCCACCTTCAAAATTAGGCATTTACGAACCAAAAAAATGTGTGAAATCATACATTATACATAGGTACGTTAAAAAGCGTGCGTAAATGAACAATGCTTTTAATATGGGACTTTCATTATAATGTCACCACATTACATTTCTTATGTTATTATGGAACTAATAGACTGACCTCAAAATACCAAACACCACAAAGACTTTTCTGATATTGATGAATGGTACAAAAGGAGAGTTGATTAAATAGTGACAAAATATTGCAAAGGTGCTTGTGAAAATTGTGGAGCTTTGATTCACAAAAAGAAATATTGTATGGATAGGCCACGCAAAGCTGGTGCTAAATATCCAGGAGCCAATATTGTTCCTGATTAATTTATTCAATAAACTTTGAACTGAGTTTTGATGGGAAGAAAAGATATATGAAGTGGATATAATTTATTGAAGCATGGAGCAGTAATTGAAAAATTACCAAAAAGTATAAGAAACCAAAAGGCAATTAAAAGCTGATAGATGAAAATGAATCTTCAGATGATGAATAAAAGATGAGGAATGTTGATGAAGTAGATATGACAGGAACCAAAGTAGATAGCCAACAAAGGATTACTGTAAGGATTTAACTTCTGCCTATTATGATCCTTAAACAAAGTTATGGCGAAAAGTAGGGTCAACACAGATATGGCTTTGAGTTCGACTCTTACTAGAAACTCATTTTCCAGGGAGTACCCCAAATAGGGGAGATAATCCTCTCGAAGGTCACAATAGGCCTTCAAGAGAAAGTATTACAATGGCCAAACACATTTGTAGTAACGATAGGTTGAAATGGGCCATGAACACCTTTTCACCTTTCAAGGCACCAGGAGCAGATGGAATTTTCCCAGCATTGCTCAAGACGAAATTCTACCGCATCTGGTTAGAATTAGTCGAAGCAGCTTAGAACTGGGTTATATACCTGAAGCATGGAGAAGGGCAATAGTAACCTTCATTCCAAAAACTGGAAAAAGGGACACAGCAAACCCCAAATCCTTTAGACCAATTAGTCTAACATCGTTTGTACTCAAAACGATGGAAAAGGCTATTGATAACCATATTAGAACGGAAATCCTAGAGAGACTACCTCTCCACCCATGTCAGCATGCCTACCGGGCAGGCAGATCTACGGCGACTGCACTGGTACAACTGACGGAGGATATCCGAGGTGCTCTAGACAACCAAGAAACTGTAGTATGTGCATTTTTGGACATGGAAGGAGCTTTTGACAATACTCCACATGAGGCAGTCAGAAGAGCATTGAACAGAAGAGGTGTAGACAGCACAACATCCAAATGGATGTCGGAACTGCTCACCACAAGAATAGCAGAGACGAGGACGAGCAAACACATTGTCTCCATCTGCACTACCAGAGGATGCCCACAGGGAGGAGTAGCATCCCCATTAATGTGGAGTCTGACGGTTGACGAACTCCTGTGTGGTTTGACGGATCTCGGTATATCCTGCCAAGGATATGCCGACGATATTGTCATAACAGCCAGGGGAAAATTCGAAAACACCCTTTGCGATATTGTACAAAAGGGTCTGAACTATACAAATAGCTGGTGTAGGCAAGTGGGACTTAGCATAAACCCCACTAAAACCATCCTGATAGCCTTCACTAAGAAAAGAAAACTCAACCTCAAAACCATAAAACTTGATGGGAACGAGATTGAATGGAGACAAGAAGTCAAGTATCTAGGTTTAACTTTAGACAGTAAACTCCTGTGGAACAAACACGAAAAGGAGATTACATACAAGGCAAAAATGGCTATAATGGTGTGCAGAAATCTGGCAGGAGCAAACTGGGGCTGTAACCCAAAAATCCTAAGCTGGATGTACACTGCCATAGTGAGACCAATCATCACTTATGGAGCCATTGCCTGGTGTAGTAGAACTAGCCTATTGACGACGAGAGAAAACCTCTCCAAAATTCAAAGACTAGCCTGTATATGCATTACAGGAGCAATGAGAACATGCCCAACGGCGGCCATGGAAGTGATTCTCAACCTCACCCCTTTACATATGGTGGTGGAAAGTGTTGCAGAAAGAACAAGATACAGACTAAGTAGAGAGGGAATCATTAAAAAAAACACCTCCTCACTTCTTAGAAATCAGACAACCTGGGACATGCCACAAGACGGTATGATGAAAAAATATAACTTTTCAAAGAAATTCGTTACGGAAATGAGCAACAAGAAGGAATGGGATCCAAATACCATTACCAGACTTGGAAAGAATGCCATTCAATGGTACACAGACGGCTCAAAAGCAATAGAAGGAACTGGGATAGGAGTGTTCGGGCCAGGAACCAAACACTCTGAAAGCTTGGGAAAAACCCCAAGTATCTTTCAAGCGGAAATCCACGCCATAAGAAAGTGCGCCCAGTTCAATATTGATAAAGGATACAGAAGACAAAGGATTATCATAATGTCGGATAGTCAAGCAGCCATTAAGGCACTGAGCTCTTGTGTAATCAGTTCCAAAATGGTGTGGGAATGCCTAGACAAACTCAATGAACTAGGCGAGAACAACATAGTCACCTTACTATGGATTCCAGGACACACTGGAATAGAAGGAAATGAAATAGCAGATAAACTAGCAAAGAGAGGGACTGAAATACCTTTCTGGGGGCCCGAACCCTTTTGCGGAATCAGCTCCAATGTAATATTGGAAGAAATAAGTAATGCCGAGAAAAAGAGAAGATCTGACCATTGGAAAGATCTAGTAGGGCTTATACAATCAAAGACTCTTCTGGGTGACTACAACCTGTTGAGATCAAAAGAATGCATAAGTCAAAGTAAAACTGCGCTAAGAGTTTTTACAGGGATCCTAACGGGACATTGTCGCCTGAATGGGCACCTGAAAAAGCTCAAAATAGTGGAGGAAGAAGAATGCAGATTTTGTGGAATGGAAGAAGAAACCTCCATCCACATACTTTCCAACTGCACAGCACTCCAGAATCCTAGAGCACAGCACCTGGGAGATTACTGGATAGAAGAGGAACATTTGCCTAAGTTGAAACCTGCAGACATCCTAAAATTCCTCCGGGAAATAGGACTAAAGGAACTACTAGTTTCTGAGACTCTCCTCAGAAACTGATTAGAAGTAAGGGGGCACAATAGACCTTTTAGGTCTCAGTGAATGTCACCCCAAAAATCACACATACATACATACATCCTTAAACAAGGTCGATGAAGGAAGTCCCATATCCAAATAGAGATGAAAATTACCATTAAGAAATTTTGTTCCAAATCCTGATAAAGTTCAATTGTTTGCTTGGGATGCCATGAAAGAGATATTGATGTTCATTTTTTAGCGTGACTAACAAAATTATAGTTTCTTCAAAAAAAGAGTATGAAAAAAGATAAGCACACGTTAAGTCAAATATTAAAAGCAGTGTTTTAGACAAATATAGTGGAGATGAATATATTTGGAAACTACACCAAAAACTCTTCTTTTGGCACGAACTGTGAAGAATACTCGAGGTATGGAAAAAGGACTTAATGGAGTGGAAAATGAAAATATAAGATCCAGCTTTTTTGAACCAACGTTCTCCAGGGGGTTAGGTTCGGGAAGACGTCCAATAGATGCCCGGTCAGATCAACGGATTTCCGGCCATTGGATCTCTTTTTGTGACGACACCTTAATTTAAAATATACGCCCCTTTACCTGCAGATCTCGCAGAGTTGCAAAATATCTCCGGGATTCTGGGAGCACATTTTTCGTTGGAACTCCATATAATGAGGTAGACATAGACTGAACTGAATCAACAAACTAGAGTTAAAAGAATAGTTAAAAGATAGTTTTGAATTCAATCTCTGCATTTTAACAACAACTGTTGTTATAATATACTCCAATGTGCCAAATAACCTAAACACATTAAACAATGCAGTCAACAACTGCATTCGATAGATAATTTTTAACAACAGGGTAATAAATGAAAACATACTCCTATAACTGCAGTTTATTTACCTCTCAATAACCAGTACGGTATAAAATTTAACGAACCGTATAATAAAACTAACAGCATTTAACGATTTTTTTTATTGGTGTTCAGATTTGTATATAGAGTAACAATAGAAATGGTATTAATCGGAATCCAGATAAAAGGAATTTATGTTCGTGTTTCCACCGCCTACAATAACAACTGAGTATTGTTGTGTCCTTTATAATTATAGTAAGCCGTGCTTTTGTAGACTCTTCCGCACATGAATATTATACACGTCTGCGAGGAAATAATCAACAATATTATCTTGTGGAAGTTACTTGTGATTTTAATAATAAGGTTTGTTTTGTTATTTAATTATTTTTTGCGCGATCGATCTTTTTTGTTTATTTACAGCATCGGTTGTCAGGATGGTAGGTTGTGTTTACTGGTTTCTAAGTCTAACACGTCGGTAAGTGATTCACTTACCGTTCAAACGTCGGTAAGTAAATTACGACGTCTTAGCCCTACATACATTTAAGTGGTCCTAAATAATAAATTACTTCATTAATTACACAAAAGGAACAACAAAAAATGGGAAGATTTTTTTTTATGAACAGAACAATATAAAAAGTAATAAATATTTCACCAAAATGCTAATTATATTTTAAACTGATCGAAAAGTATAAATGTCACTTTTGACATTTCGTTCATTTCGAAGAAATTTGAATTATTTTATTCGAAATTCGAATATTTCAATACGATCGCGCAAAAAATGGTATAAGCATCTTGAACGTTAAGGGTAATACCGGTCTCTAGCAAAATTGGTTCATAATACTTAATATACTACACATAGATTTAAAAGTTTTGCATCACCTTCTTCGGATGCGAAGAGATTTTTTTGGGCTAACAATTTTTTGTTGGCTTGTTTATCAATGTTTACCATTTCAATATGTTCTATATTTTTTGCAATATACAGATGTTTACAGTTTTTTTTGTAAGATAACATTTTTAGTGCGATCATTTTAACATTCAAGGCATTTGATTTTTACGATTTTAAGTGCAAACATGAATCGTCAAGTCATAAGTGAGATTGACCGTGCAAGAATAGTGGCTTTAGTTGAAGAAGGTCATTCTCAAAGGTTCGTGGCAAACAGAGTTGGCGTTTGGCAAAGTGATGTGTCTCGTGTATGGAACCGGTATCTCCAGACCAATTCTCTTCGTGATAGACCTAGAAGCGGTAGAAGGCGTGTTACTAATCAGCGGCAGAACCGCTATATCCACTTAACTATCCGAAGAAACCCGACCATGGCAATACCAGCACTCCAAAGAGATATGAGACATGCGTTGGGAGTTCAAGTATCGATCTTGACATTACGAAGACGAATACTTGAGATAGGTTTGAGGTGTCGCCGACCAATAAGAGTGCCCAGACTTCAACGTGAGCACAGAGTTCGCCGACTACAGTAGGCTCAAGAACATGCGGCCTTGCCTGAAGAATTTTGGAATTCGGTGTTTTTTTCCGACGAGACAAGGATTTGTTTGGTACAAGATAGCCATCGAATACGTGTGTGGCGGGATCCAACGAGAGTTGCTCAGCTTGCCCATGCTCGCCCCGTGCCGCCCTTCAGAAGAGGAAGTGCTATGTTTTGGGCTGGTATCATGTTAAATGATCGCACAGAATTAATTCATGTGGAGGGAACGATGACTGGTGATGGGTATCTCAGAGAGATTCTACATCCTCACGTGAGACTATGGCGCGCAGCTGTTGACAATTCCTTCGTTTTTATGGACGATAACGCCCTACCTCATCGGACCAGAGCTTTAAATGAGAATCTTGAAACTGAAGGGATCAATCGTTTGAACTGGCCTGCCCTATCTCCTGACATGAATCCCATAGAACATGCTTGCCAGGGCAGTGGCAGCACGCAGAGATCCACCCAGGAGTGTACAAGAGCTTGTTCATGCGGCCCAAGAAGAATGGCGAAATAGTCCTCAACAGAATATCAATAATTTGGTAAACAGCATGGGCAGGCGACTTCAAGCTTGCATAAATTCTAGAGGTGAAAATACTCTTCATTAAAAGTTCTCATGCAGGTTCTCACTTAACCTTTTCTTTAAAAAGAATGAATTTGTATTTAATTTATTTAATTTCTAATCATACTTTTTATGTTTAAAGCAAGTTTATTATTGGATTATAAAATTTTTTGACAAATATACACGTTTTTTTTTATTGAAACTGATTATTTGATTAATCTCTGATCCATTTATAATGAGCACATTTTTTTTCGGAGATTTAGGGTGACGCAAAACTTTTGAATCTATGTGTATATTTGATTTACAAACAACTTAACAGTTTTAACACTTTATTTTGGTTTATCGTTAAGCAAATGTCATGACAATAAAATTAGATTAAATAAGATTAGATTTGGTGAGGTGGCTGATCCGCTTATTCCATTGCGACCTTTTCAGAACTATTGTGTTCCTCTGAATCTAGATTATATTTTCCAGCCCGACTCTTCAAGTAGCCAATCAACTTCGAGACTGAAACTTTCATGTAATTTCTTGCCGGTGTCTTCTCATTGCCTAGTACAAGAAACTGCCATTCGCAGGCAATCGCACTGACATGGATGTGCTCTGCATTTTCCTCCTTTAGGTGACATGGCCTCGTCTGTCAACCCCATTAGCTTTGCTTTGCTACTATGGCTTCGAACATTTTTATGTCTTTGCTCATTAGGTCTGACATGAAAGTTGGCTATTCTCCTCTAATGAACTGTTTCGCCTGTCTGTCCTGATGAGAGGGTTCCGGCCAAATTAATGGCATTGATGAGCCTTGTCTGGCTGTTTCATCCGCCAATTCATTGCCCTTTTACGTGTCTTAGTACTCAGGCTAACGTGTCCATGCAATGGTCTTCAAGTGTGTTTAAGGCACCTACGCTATCCCATACTAGCTTAAATTGACCTCTAGGGAATCAAGTGCTAATTGGCTATCGGTGAAGATGGCAACTGAATGGAATGTCCTTTCCTGCCTTTTAATTTCTCCAACGCAATGGTGAATTGCCCTCACTTACGCTTGGAAAGTTGTAGCGTCGTTACATAGGCTTAATGGAATAGCTATTTTTTGTTTTGGCCTCAGCCTGTATGGGTACACCTTTCTCCCAGTCTTTCCTGCCGTTAGGTCAATGGGTTGCCCCATTAAGGCATCCGCTTTTAGCTCCTCGATCAGCTTCCGATACTCAAGCGTTTGGATTGAGTGTTGTGTGTGCGTCAATGAGATGGTGTATAAAAATTATGAACTGTTTCATTCACCAACATGTCTATCAAAATTGTTCGCTGATATTTCCGCAAACGTAAAACACTTTTCCCAGGTCTGATTAGGTAATATAGTTATTAACAACTAAGCTAAACAAAAAATGTACAAAATTAGGAACTTATAAATCAAATTTCATGAGTACGGTACGTAGTATTTTATTGGATAAAAAATTAACGTAGCTCCATATCTCATTGATCCCCTTCGACAAGGGGGAAGGGAATATCCCGGATATTACAATCACCGTCAAAATTAGTAACGAGAGACTAACAGAGGACAGAGATAGAGGATCTGGGCATCTGACAAATGATTCTATCCGGCAACAACACGCGAATTGTTATACAAAATGTCCCTCTCCCGTCATTTGTACGGTGAGGTTTTTGTATACGTAATATAAGTACGTAGGAAGATGTGTCTATATTATGGTACTTTTGATTCCAATTACAAATAAGGGATTAACTCAATTTCACAATGTGTAGTGGGCAATGCAAAATATTCTTTTCGAAATTAATATATTTGTTCCTTCTGTAATCTTATTTTCCTAATTTTAAAATATAGTAGTTTACTTAACTAGTGCGGAAAGTGGTACTTTTCCGCACGCTATTGCAGATGGCCGAACGACACTTTAGCGAAGTTCGGCCAGCAATCGCGTGCGGAAAAGTCACTTCACGCACGTGTTAGGTACACTATTTGTTCTAGAACCCAAAAGTTAACATAAAGAAACATTTATAATTAAATACATATATACAAATTTATTATTATTATTTGACATTCATTTGATGAGGCTTATACCAGTGCCATTGAAAAATTATTGATATTATTCGTTTCTTTTTATTAAAAATTACAGCAGAATTCCAATAAATTTCTTAATTTTTCAGTCATTTGGTTAACTACAACCATACAAATATATATTTTAAATATTAAAATGTCAGTAAAAAACAAATTTAATTTCCTCACTAGTGCGGAAAACTCCACATAATAGAAAAATTTTGTTTGCAAACATTATTTCTCATTTTATTGTTGCAAGAAATTAATGATTTCATGTCGGTTATATGTTCATTAACACGTTGAGTGCCGTACCTATGAGACCAGGCACATGATTCTTGACTCAAGGTGGTCTCACAAAGTTTTGAGACTATCCGGCTTATTGAAGACACAGTTTCACACAACTAATTGTTAATTTTCGTCTCGTGGTGGTTAGCTGCATTTAAATGTATACATTCCTTAAAGTAGACGGCATATGGATTTAGAAAATTAGTTCGGCTCATGTCTTGTGAAGGCGACTTGACTATTTGGTCAGTAGCCAAGATTTTTTTGGTTTTTTGGAAATAAAACTACAAAACCTTTTTTACCAATAAACTACAGTTGGCAGAAGCAAACGTGAGCCCTGGTAGGCGTGTTCATGTCGCTGTAGTTGTATTTTTGTAGTAACAATTCGATATTTTGAATCGATAACCAAGTATCGATACCATAAATGTCAATTGTTAAGAGATATGTAAACAAAAGTCAAACTTGCTAAAAATGTAACTCTATATTAATAAAAAAATTTATATTGGACCAAAACTAAAACTACTGTTTGCCCTAAATGTCTATGTTTTCAAATTACATGACTGTATTAATGTCATGAAAAAGAAGGGTCAAGTTTCTATGGAAAGCAACAAAATATGAACTGGTTATAGTCCAGTGTTGCCGATGCAAAAATGAAAATTACCCGAACTTGCTATTCAAATTATCAGAATTTGTCAAAATTACCAAAAGGACACATTGTTTATCTAAATAAAGTCTTCGACCCCAGTCAATATGGAAAATCCCCAAAAACAATAGCCATTTAATATATCCCTTCTACGAAATATTCGAAAAACTATTGGATCCAAATTAGTGAAATTGTCTAAAAATCGGATAATCATCCTCGCATTGACTACACTGATATAGAATTAATAAAATGATGTATGTTGATGAAATCACTCGGTCATATTATTTCGATTATATTTAACAATTACTAATGGACAATCGTTAACATTGGCTCTTGATTGGTTGCTTGCGATGACCTTATTTTAGTTCGCATATTTTCCGGAGCTCATGTTTGGTTCTGACAACTGTATATTGTTCAATTAGTATTAAAAAACCAAAAACGCATTAAAAATATTATAATATTTCAATGGAATACAGAGACTTAGTTAACAACATTCTAAAAAGGTTTTTTAGTTTCATGAGTACCAAAAAAACAATCTAGACAGTAATATTTGTTGAATGCTGCAGCAACTTTATGAAATTTTTTATGCGTCTACTTTTTTTCCAACTTCGTTGGCCATTTTACTGCAGAAAACTATACATCGACGTCTCTTACTCCTACCTACATCTTCAAGGCGGTGTTTATTATTGTCTTCTTCCAACAGATTAGGTTTGCGTGGTTGCGGATTCGATTTTGGTAAACCTTCACCTACTTCTTCTTAAAAGCTGACATTAACGTTTTATTTTTAGTCAGGTACTTCCTGGTACTTCCAGCGTTTACTTTCGCTGTTTCATTCAATATTTCCATAGCTAACTTTCCGTGCCACTTGAAACTTCTCTACTGCTCAATACAAGTAAACCTCATCGATATTTCCATTTTTGAACCGTTAGGTACCCCTCAACCATGGTTATTCGTACTTGTAACGTCTTCTGTGTAACAATCTTCGGGTTGAATTTTCTATTTAACCAATAATTGTGATTCAAAATTTTCGAGGTAGATACTTACTTAAGCACTCACACAAAATATCATCAAAATCGGTCCGGCCGTTCAAGAGCAGTTCAGTGTGCCCCAATTACATCGCCATCTACCTGGATCATTTGTTATTCTAAGCTATCCAGGATAAAAAAAGTTTCATTAACGTAGACCTCGCCGTTTGGGATAAGTTCAGTGTGAACACGATTGCAACGCTACCTACCGGAACTAACGTTGAATATGAACCATTCAGAGTCACTAGAACAGACACACAAAATTTAATTAAAATCGAACCAGTCGTTTAGGATTGCATTACATTTTATAAAGATTTTTCTTTCATTCCCTAAATCCGATATACTAATGGCCGTTTGCACCAATTGAAGTATAAGCGAGTTTAAAATTTAAGGGTTGCTTAGTTAAAGTTCAGTTGCACCAATGTTTTTGCTCTCCTCCTTAGCTAAGTGTTTAATACATTTGTCAACCTCGCTATTTAAGGTGAGTTTTATTTTTTTCTCCACGGTTTCTAGTGACTTTTCGTTTTTGTGGTTTGAAATAACGTTTCAAAAGCTGTCATTCTTTGAACCGAAGGATTTTATTCTTGTGAAAAATAAGAAAATCAGAAAGGCAAATTATACAGTTCGGAAAAAAGAATTGCTAATATCCTTAGCTGCAAAATACAAAGAGGTTATTGAAAATAAGAAAATTGATGGCTTGTCTGGGCTTACAAATTGTCCGGATGCTCCAAAGAATCTTCTAGCATTTTTACCAGTTGTAAAACAGTTGGCTTGGTTAAGCGAAACCAAGGTTTTTTCACCCAATTCTTCATAATACCTTTTACGGTTATACCGTCTTCTTGGAAATTTATCTTCAAGAATATCCAATAATTCCAGATCATTCTCCATAAATATTCCTCTTCAAAAATAAAAAACAAACACACTTGAAATTGGAAGACGGAAAACAAAAACTCGAAAACAGAAAAATCATTGACAAATATGTCAATGAAAACACAAAAATGTTTGGTTGGAAATCTTCACTTTGAGGATAAGTGGAGAATAAGCGAGCGAATTTCTAAGCTTAGCTAGGTGCAGCCAGTTGTTCATGGTGCAAAACAAAACTTTCTCAAAGCTCCTTAAGTTTCCTTAAGTCTACTTAAATATCAATTGGTGCAAACGGCCATAATTCCTTTAAATGCAGCTGAAGAGACTATGATAGCCTATGGAAAATGACATTCAATTCTTCCTTTATTCTACCTTTCTCCTATTTTTGTATATTTTAAGAGTGATTTTGGTTATTTTAAATTATAGGCGGTTGTACAGTGTCTGGGTGGTACAAGTGAAGTGAAATTAAATTTTCACTAGTAATACCACTAGAGGTCAAATTATTTCCGGAAATTTTTTCGAGCTTATGAATATTTTGAAAATATTCATGTGAGCGCTTTTAATATAAACATTAATCATAATGGTCCAAAGAATATAGAAAACATCCAAGCTTGTAGTTGAAATGAATCAAGATTATCATGTGAACAAATAAAAATTAGATTGTCAAAATAGTTATTTTTGTATCTAGTGCGCGAAATGCTATTTCGCGCATGAGATGCAAACAAAATTTTTTCTACAAACATCAAAAATATTGTTCTAAAATAAGTAACATGCTTAGCTTAATATGAAAAATAGTATTGAACTGGAATAAATATTGGTCGTGCACTGGCTGCACCATTAATGTTAACATTGTAAATAATAAATAAAATTAGGTAGTGTTAAATTTTCTCACAATTTGGAAGCCTTAATTATTGTTGTACATTAATAAATAAATGATTTCTTTGATTTTTGCTTGATTGAGGAACATAAAGGTTATAAATCTCAGAATTGCCAATGACATTAATTTTAGTATAGAACTTTTCAATACCTCAATTCCTACTTTTAAAAAACAGACAAAAATCTTAAATTTTTAACTTCCAATTTCAATTTTCATCATGGGTAATTTAAATTGTAATATTTTGTTTCATATTTTAAATTGTATTTCATTGATTTCCTGTTATATTTTGTGCATTTTTTAGTGTTGTATTTTTATTATTGCATTTTGTATTCGCCCACTTTTAATCTAATTTTTAATCTAATTTTGTATTAAAATGGTATGACCGTTAAATAAATAAATAAATAAATAAATAAAAAATCCCATATAGTTTACATGCAGTGTGCGAAGTAAGTATTTCGCACACTACTTCGCGCACGGGTCATGGTAATGAAGGAAAAAGAAAAAAAGGGTCACTTCGCATATTGTTGCCAATGCGTCGTTGTCATCGTTGTAATTTTTTGACGTTTGTAGAAAACAAATATTCTGCCATTATAAACGTAAAAAAAATGTCCAGTATAATTCGCTGTTGGGTACCCACGAGGAAAAAATTTCCACTACAATTCATCCGTTGCGATGGTGATTTGTTAAAAATACACGTTCTGATTGGTTAAAATCACATGTGGGGAATTTTCTCTTCAATTTCACATTGTATTTTTTTCTTTGCGCCAATATTCCACAATCCATTTTCCAGATGTCGAGCTCCACGAACAACAATCCAACGCGTAGCGTTAATTTTTATTCGATTGCACGTTCCATATACCAAAAGTTATAGAAAATTGATGATCAATTTCCTGTCTGTCGTAAATCAATATTCTTCTACTCGTACATGAGCCATTACTCAACTTTAATATACTTCGAGGAATGTTTATTCGAATATCTTTTAATACTGGTTTGTATGCAGTGGCGGCTACGTCACAACCATCCACGTGGAAGAGTGGATAATCCATAAAATTCAATTGTATCTGATATAGATAGAGGTTGTTTTCCGATAACACTAGAGCACATTATGCGGCACAATGCTTAACATTGAACGTTCCAACTACACATCGAACAAGCGGGCACATAGAAAAGTACTGCTTTTGAATGACGTGCGCAAAGGATACATGTTTCCAAATCATAGAGGCAACAAGCCATAGGCCATTGTGTAAGTAGGAATATTTGTCTTAACTCCGGTCAGAGAGAAAAAGAGGTTTTTCTGTCGTTATCTGTGTCTATAGCAGGCGCGCCATTGGAGAAAGTCAACCAGAACCTTTGACTCTCTATCTATCTCTTACAGGCTTACGGGTTCCGAGCTGGCTTGTTCCAAATATGACTATGTTCCAAATACGTGATTGTGCTGGCATTACCTACGTTGTCTAAAATGCCACTTTCGTCTGAATCATCATATAATAAGACTTGGACTATCGAAAGGACGTCTTGTCTTTTCTGGAAGATGATGGAACAGCAGAGCATAGGTATACTTTGGTAAGAAGGTGAATTTGTCTGGCGAGCTACAATATACTCTTGCGGATGTCACCACATTTGCCCTGTTGACTTTGGGATTGAGGAGCACATTTTCTATATTAATATCACCAGAGAGTGAGGATAAACTGAATATAACTTGACAGATTTTGGAAAACTTGTTGTCAGACAATGGATACGAGAGCCTGAATGTAATTATTAATGTCTCCTTTCTCGGTTTATTAGTAGATAATACTTACCATTAATCGTCTCTAATAATTTCTGATCGAACTAGGATGCAAATTCCTCTACACCAGTATTTCGCAACGTGGGCGATAGCGCCCCCTTGTGGGCGCTGCAGGCATAAAGGGGGGCGGTAAGAGACCCAGAAAAAAAAGGGGGCATTGTGTAGGGCTTTGGGGTCGATTTATAATTTCATCTACCTAGCTAGGAAGACTCTTAGACACCGACTGAGCTCTCGACTCTCGACTACATCTTGTGAACATCAACTAATATTAATTAAGATATAGCTCAAACTCGGTTCGATATAATAGACCGCGGGCAATCATGTTTTAACAAGTTTTTGTTAAATAATCCGATTTGTACATTCCTGTATCAATCGGCTGGTTCTATAATACTTGTTCTTGCTTGTCGAGTAGAGAGAAAGAGATTCCTTTGAAAAATATTATATCAGTCGGGCGCCATAAAGGCCTCATAGCGTACTTAAAAAATAAAATTCCAGATGTCCTTGCTATACATTGCGTTATTCATAGACAACATTTGGTTGCTAGAAACTTAAGTGAACGACTATTTCAATCACTGCAATATGTCATCAAAGCAGTCAATAAAATCCGTAGCAGCTCTTTGAATGATATATTATTTCATCAGCTTTGTGTTACTAATGACGAAGATTTCAACCGTTTGTTGCTTCATACTGAAGTTCGTTGGCTGTCAAGAGGCAATTGTCTGATTCGATTTTACAACCTGTTTGACTCTGTAATAGAGTTCTTGGAAACTAAAGATACAGAACTGCGCAACAAGCTCATAACATCAAAGAATGATATAGCTTACATGACAGACCTGTATAAATTGTTCAACGACATGAACCTCCAACTTCAAGGCGATGAACTAAATTTAATTAAAACAAAAAATGTTGTTGCTGCTTTCGCAGCCAAACTGCTTCTGTATCAGATTCAACCTTCTCATTAGTTTTTATATAAGAATTGATTATGTTTGTTTTATTTTCAATAACAGATACTCTGTCCGAATACTATAAAGTTGCGTTTCAATAATCAGTTATAATTACTTAGCGGAGCCTGTGAAAGTAGGTATATAAAAGTATATAAATTCCTTATCTATGGTGAAAAGCTTACAGTCTAGATTTTCACCAATGGACAGAGTAGCTTGACAAGCATAAACTATGACAGCACAGTCGAAAAGTCAATTTTCGCCAATGGACGGAGTGGTTCTTCAGGAAGGTTCAGGTGTTCAATTTATTTTAAAAAAACTACAGATCTCTACAAAAATTATAATAATGCAACCCAAAAATCTTAAGTCATTATTTGACGTGCGCTGCGAAAACTGTTTGTATACGAAAAATGTATTAGTAACAGTCAAAGTCATAGAAAACGCACAAGACAAACAACAAAATTCATAAAAATTCAATTAGTTTCAATAATTTATGGTAAACCTTCGCTAAAATGTATTAGAAATACTTCAATTGTGACCTAAAAAACGCAGATCTGTTTGATGGGTACAGCAGATGTTTAAATAATGTAGTCTCAACCTAATCTAGTTGTGCGTTTCATTTGACTTTGACTGAGCATTTCTCACATAAAAGTCTGCGATTAGTTAGTATTTATAATGCAATGCAGTTTACTACATTCAGTTTGCCAGTAATTAACTATTTTGAAAAAGAGCAAACGTCTTATACTTTTATACTTTATATAGAATTTCTCGGTAGACTCCGTTTCACGAAAGAAGAAGCCACGTGAAGTTTGCCAACTGTCTTGCGCAGAAACCAAAATCGGTCTTGTTTATCTATATGTCGCCTCGTAACGACAGTTTCATCACATTGACGTTACAAACGATGTTTTATGCCGAAAGCCATTTTATTATTGACATTTGAGGTTTTGATTGAGGATTTGTTTGAGGCCATCAATTACTGTGGAAAATTTTTGATTTTTGAATATTTGAAAACGTTTAGCTGATTTATCTGTGAGTGTTATGCGTTTTATTTGATCTAAAACTTGCTGGTGTCAAAGGAACAATTATCCACAGTCAAGGCTGACAAATTCTTAAAAACGCTGAAACTTTTATGGAGTCCGAAGCAGAACATGGAATTCAAATTCCTTTAAAAAATCATCTATAAGTCAAATAAAAAAATATAATTATCTAATATATTATTCCTGGCATTCAGATTATCATAAAATATAAAATAAATAAATAAATTCTGCAAAGTAATTTATATGGGTCTACAGCAGTAATTTATATGGTTTTAATACTAATGCCTATTTGTATATTTACAGCACGACTAAATTTTATATAATATACATTTTTACAACTTATACGTTCGAAAACGATGAATTAATGGTCAAGTTATTCTGATGTCGTAACCATTTACAAATACGAACCAAGCTTTCGGATTTGATTTTGGTTTCGGTTTTCTTTGCATGACAAGTCGAATTACCAGAGACGCTTCCAACCACAATTCGTTGAACATAGATGTATCTATTATTAACGGTGAAGGAATTGACCAAAGCCGAGGTTTACTTTTCGACAGGATATCATTCATTTTTTTGTTTGTTATTTAAACAAGCTAAATCGGTTTTGAAAAGATAGTTAAGTATTTGTATGATTTATCGAGCAGGTATAGAGTTTAATTGGGTGCACATACAAAGCCAGCGTGTTGGTTATTCAGTTTAACAATTAATAGTAAAGAACGTTTCACTATATTCCGTTGACTCGGCATCTAGCCTTAAGGATTTAGTAAAATATAGTAAACAGTAACAGATCCATAGTAGAATATTTAGATACTAAAACATGAATCAAATTTACTTTGTAGAAAAAATCACAAAATTTTTTAATTGGAATTGAACAAATTAAACTGTTGAAACATACAGGCATAGGAATTTATTATATCGAATTGGCAGATGTTATCAAAAATGTTTCAAATAAATCATATATGTAGTTCAATGATGGCAACATTTTTAAAATATTTTGTACTGTACAGGGTGTTTGCAAAAACAATAGAATGCATTAAAGTTACATTTTTAAATAAACCGACATCTCCTCAGCAATAAATAATCAACAGGATCTCGTAGCAACTATCTTTGATATCGAAGGTGCTTTTGATACAATCTCCAGAAATGCAATAATCAAGAAACTATCACAATATAAACTAGATGGCAACATTCTCTTTTTCATACAAAACTTTTTAACTGCAAGGTCATTTAGAGTCTCTGCAAATGGTAAACTTTCCCAGCCTCACACCCAATATGATGGTGTCCCTCAGGGATCTGTATTAAGTCCCACCCTATTCATCCTTTCAATAAACGACTTATGCGCCAACTTCCCTACTCCCATCAAATATGTTCAATATGCTGATGATATAAATGACTACTGCCATGGAAAATCTGTTTCCACCACCTGCAAACTTTTACAGAACGCAGTAAATTTGCTGCAAGATAGAGCAAACAACCTACATCTCTCCTTATCTCCAAGTAAATCGAAGGTCATAAAGTTTAAGAGAAGATCCCCATCCGGTACTCCGCTAATCTTCTTTAATAACTCCCTGTTATCTGCTGTTAATAATTGCAAAATTCTTGGATCAACTTTCGACTCTCGGCTTAATTGGAAGCTTCATATACACACAAAGGCATTTGTCTTAATATCATCAAAGCTTTCTGCCACTATCACTGGGGATCCGACGAAAATACCTTATTAAGAGTTTACAGATCCCTCATCTGTTCTAAACTAGACTACGGCAGCTTTATTTACATGTCAGCCTCCAAATCCACCATCGACTCACTGAACTCTATTCACAATACGGTGCTTTCCGTTCTAGTCCAGCTGCTAGTCTATACTGTGAAGCAAATGAGCCACCCCTGTTCCTAAGACGTCAATCCCTCCTCCTTTCATACGCTGCATCAACATCTTCTAGCCCTTCTAACCCTGTTTACCCTTTGTTTACATCAATATCTCAACATCATCCTTCCAACACTACTTCCAAACGTAGCGTAAAATCTATTGCCCATCTTCTTTTCCCATTACTTGAGAATACCGACCTTTCAATAACCACTAGGCTCCCCCAACCTCATATCCCTCCTTGGACTAAACAACTTCCTCTATTCAATACCTCCCTTACCACTTTCAATAAACATGAATCGCCCAACATACTTATAAAGAAAGCATTTTTGGAAATATTAGAAAAAACACCATATGATGTAGTTCTCTACACAGACGCCTCAAAAACTTCTTTTGGTGTTGGCTGCTCCGTCACAACCAACCACGAACTAATAGGTTCCTATCGGTTGCCCTCAACATGTAGCGTTCACACTGGTGAGTTGTATAGCATCTTCCAAGCTTTCAAGCAAATCTCTTCTCCTGTCAAGCGCGTCGCCGTTTGTACCGATTCACTTTCCTCAATTAATTCACTCAATACTATCTTAACTGACCATCTAATAGTTCAAAACATCCATGACATCTATCAAACCCTCTCAGCTCGTGATGTAACAGTTTGTCTAACTTATATGGCCCCCATCTCACATTGGAATTACTGGCAATTGAAACGCTGACCACCATGCTAAAGAAGCCTCTTCTTCCATCAACACAACAACGTTCCAGTTCCCAGATGACATAAAACTATTATTCAAAAAGTCCGTCAAGGAGTCCTGGCAAAATTTTTGGCACAACAGCAAAACAGCCCTTTACGATATACAACCATCAATCGGCTGTCTCTCCCTCGATTTCTTAACCGGGAGAGAAGCTACTGTCATTAGACGATTGTAGATCAACCATACCATATACCTACACATATGGTTACTATGTCTTCTGAAAACCTTCCCGTCTGCCGTCACTGCAATAGTGCTTTAACCGTTAAACATATTCTCACAGACTGCCAGGAATACACCATTACATATAAGCGCCTAGACCTAAGACCAAACCTGAGAGAGATTTTAAACTGCACTGCTGAAATCCCAAAGACATTGAAATTCCTCAAAATTCCTCTACCACAAAATATAGACTAGACTGATATTTTACCGAGTATTTTACATATTTTATGTTTTAAGATAGTGTATGTATTTATATATGTCTTTTTGTCTTTTGTATAGTGCCAATGGCCATAGTTGTCGAGGCACTTAAATTCTAATAAAAAATAAAAAATAATAATAACAACTGATTAAATTGAAATAAAACCGAAAAGGAGCAAAGTAAGACCAGTCAAAAGTTTCAGTTGTAAAATAATCATACTATTAAGCATTATCTTTTCGCTATTGTTATCGAAGTAACGACTACCTGCTGTGTTTTTTGATCTGAAATCAATGTTGGCATAAATCACAACGAAATATCTTGGAACAAAGTTTTTATTTGTATACCTACAGTAGCATGAAATAAATTTTCATTAATTCAATATTAATAAAAAAGTTGGCAGTGCTGTGGATAATATTGGAATAATTCGAAAAATTGTGGATACACGGATACATGGAAACAGTGTGGATATAGTCTCGCCGGAGGCCGCGGCTCTAGTGTCACTGGTTTTTAAAAACTGACAACTTT
>CAJUYH010005718.1:0-22346 GCA_910591685.1 Galerucella tenella | reverse complement strand
CTATTGTGATTGTATAATTTATTTTAGTGAAAATTTTTTGACAATTCCAAAAACCAATCAAATTTCCTCATTTCATATCATATGAACAATCTCAGCCAATCATGTCAACATTACACTGAAAACAGACCATGGGCAATTTTCACACGTTGCTATGGATACATATTGATTTATTTCGATTTTGAAGTTTCGAATATTTAATATTTCGAAATGTCACGATTTGGTTGTAATACTGAAACAAAAAATTTTCTATCCGAATAACCCTCGGACATTGATAAATGCTCAAAAATTTTATGACAACTTTCTCAAGCTTGTTGTATGGCAACAGACCTCCGCCTACGGCGTCGGTCTGTTTCCAAGCAACAAGCTTTCGACATCTGTCATAAAATTTTTTCGAACAATTATCAATGCCCTTGGGTTATTACTACTGAAAATTCCGCACATGTGATTTTTAACCAATCAGAACGTGCATTTCTTACATATTACCATAGCAACGGATGAATTTTAGTGGAAATTTTTTCGTGGTGGGTACCCAACAGCGAATTATACTGGAAATTTTTTGACGTTTATAATGACAGAATATTTTTTCTGACAATCTAATTTTCATTTGTCTACATGATATTTTTGATTCATTTCAACTACAAGCTTAGATGTTTTCTAAATTCTTTGGACCATAATGAATAATGTTTATATTAAAACCGCAATTATTATATACTATGGCAGGTTGATTGGAAGTTGAAGAAGACCTCCTTGATGTTGTTGGAAATAAACACATTTGTTGTGGAATTTTCTTACCGAATACCACACGAGGTCAAATTAAATCCGGAAATTTTTTCGAGCTCATGAATGTTTTGAAAATTATCCCGAGTCGAAGACGTTTATAATGACAGAATATTTTTTTTGACAATCTAATTTTTATTTGTTTACATAATAATTTTGATTAATTTCAACAAAAAGCTTAAATGTTTTATAAATTCATGGACCATTATGATTGATGTTTATATTAAAAACGCAATTATTGTATACTATGGCAGGTTGATTAGAAGTTGCTTGCTCTTTATTTAGAGATTTTTGGACTGTCTTTGCAGAAGTTGAAGCAGCCCTCATTGCGTCAATTATATCCTGATGATGGCCCGAGTCAATTTGCAGATATGGTTTTATGGAGTGACTGCTAGCATGCCCTGTTATTTTAATTAATTGCTGTTCTCCAATTCCCGGTTTGGCTAGAGTTGAAACAGCAGTGACCCTCGCAGAATGATTTGTTATCTTGATCTTGTTGACATCGATTCCAATCACTGATGCCGCCGATTTGAGCCAGGGAGATATTGTATTTTGTCCAACCGGGCTGTTGTACCAACCTTTGGAATTGGGGTGGTGCCAGTTTGGATTTGGAGTTAAAAATGTGTGTGTGTGGTGGAGAATGGCCTCAGACATAGTCTATTAGCCACAGAAAATTAAACTTTAGTAAAAAATTGAAATAACAAAGCGTATGTCTAAATAGATAATTTAGACTTATTTATGAAATTCACTATAGCATGAAGTACATACTTATCCATGTTTGCCAAAAGAGTGGTTATATTTGTGGGAATAGGAAAATTGAAATCGATAAGAGAATTGTAAAGTTCGGTTGTTGCTATTTTGTTTTCAATGCATTCAAAGAAAATATGGTTCAAGTCTCCTACTAATACATTGTTACAGGAGCAAGCTGGAGAATTCACAATACCTATTCTAAAAAGATGATTCAGGAAACGGTTCGTTTTGATGAGTTGGTCTCGCTTGCTTATTAGATTTTTGAACAGTCTTACTGGGCATAATTCTTCATTGACTGTATTCGGTACAAGCCACTTATTGTCGGCCATTCTTTTTGAATCGCCTTGAGTGGTCTTAGAGAAAACCGGGTTATACTCAATGCATCCTGTTGGTTTCCCTTGATTGTCAATTTCCTCCACAAAATATTCAATTGTTGCTGCCGCTCCTTCATTTCCTCTCCAGGCCAATTCATGAGCAGTAATGTGAAGGAACTTTCTTTGCAATCCTTCCGGAGTGTTTTCGTCCCAAAGCTCAATAATCTTTATCAATTCGTCTGCTGATAGTGCGGATGAACTTGCCATTCTCTTGATTGGATCTATTTGTAGCTTCCGACGCTTAGCATTTTTTGCAGCTCTTGCGTTGACAAATTATATGTCAGAGAATGGATTAACTTTGCGATTATACCTTTCAAAAAAATATTCCTGCAACTGCTTAGCTGTAGAATTCCATAGAACTTTGATAACACTCTCCTTGTAGTCTTCGGAGTTCTTTTTTCGCATGTTCAAGGCATAGTCTTGAAGAATGAGCGCCAGTTCTTCCACAGGTATATCCGCTTTGTCGAAAATCATACGCTTTTTCTGTGCAAAAGTTTATAAACTGCTTCCATACACTTGCCTTCGATTTCCTAGTATTCGCTGGTTTCAACTGCTTAATATTCTGGAGAATATTTTCTTTACTTTCTTGACCTAAGCGAGACATTTTTCTACGTCGTGCTGTTTTGACAAATTTTTGACAGAAATAGTTTCTAGTTTAGAGTTTCACTGAGTTGCCATGGTAACTGAATAATCAAGTTGACAAAACCTGTTTTGTAAGAACTTGATAAATACGAAAATTGATGTTGTTGGAAACACATTTGGTGTGGAATTTTCTTACCGAATACCACACGAGGTCAAATTAAATCCGGAAATTTTTTGACCTCTAGTGGTATTACTAGTGAGAATACAATTCATATGTTATCTAACTCTTTTTCTACAATTTTGATACAATAGACTGAAATAGAGTCGTAAAAGGCTATCAAACTGAAGAAGGTTTTTATAAAACATACATCCTATCCCCGCATGTTACTACGTCATTGTTTTTTATTATAATCCACCAATGAAAAAAATTAGTACTGTCAATTTTGAATGAAAAAAAAAAAGTTTTGACTTTCAAAATATTTCTGCGCAAAAGTCAACGAGGATATATCAAGAACCAGGCTGTAGTAGACGTGAAAAGTACACTTAAAACCGAAAATGGTCTACTACTGTATAGTTATTCTAATGTCAGTGTAATGACCCTAAAATAAAGCAATCTTGTTAGATATAAAATTGCTAAAATTGCTAGGCTCACTATACAAATGTTCCCCTCACTTCAGTATACGGTTAGTTCGTGATGTTCTTAGAAACCTAGTTTGGAAATAAAAAAAGTAATATGAATTTATTAATGAGCATTGAAATAAAACGTTTGAAATTGCTGGAGAAAGAAAAAATAATTAAAACCACTTTAGGTAGGTATGTTACTATATTTAGGAGCACTCAAATGTATGTAGGGCTAAGACGTCGGTAAGTAATTTACCGACGTGTTAGACTTAGAAACCAGTAAACACAACCTTCCGTCCTGACAACCGATGCTGTAAATAAACAAAAAAGTTCGATCGCGCAAAAAATGTATAAAAAATTTGTTTGCACGCCATTGGGCGGCATTTATTATCAATGGGATTAAAAATTTGGGTCATAACATTAACTTCATTAACACTTTACGTATGCTGCGCCAAAGATTACAGAATAAAAATATGAAATATGAAATGAGCAAAAAATCATATTCATATTTTTCTGGTTTACAGAGAGGTGAAAGATTTTATTATATAATATACAAGTGATTGAAGCAAGGATTCAACTTGAAATTAACAAACTAAATGAAAATAATTAAGTCATCTGCAATGTTATGATAAATAATATAAGAAGGTGTTATCAATTATGCTTAACAATAATGGTGGACATCTCGAATATCTTTTAAAAGTTATTATCTATAAATTCTCTTAAATAAATCTCTGTTTTCTGTTTTGTATAGGTATATACTTTATAAGAAAAATGTCAATTATCAAACATATAACTTGTCATTTCCATAGCTTACTTTAATAAATTATCTTTTTCATATTTATAGTAATTACTAAAACTAATATTTAAAACATTTCATAACTCAAAAACGGTACAAGGTAGGGGTAACATAAATTATATACTTTTGAAATCAGAAAAAAATACCATTCCAGAAATGTGAGAATATACAGAGTGTCCCATTTGAAAAAGAACTATTATTTTGTGTATCTCCTTGAATTTGCACGCTACTGAGCTTTTGATAGAATATTGAGGAAAATTCACTTGTAACCAAACAACTTTTATATGAGACTTTTTTTTCTAAAAGTTATAATCACGATGAGGGGGTGGGTAATTTATATTGAATAACCCTGTACAGTTCTTAAATGTACAATTGGTATATGTTACGATTTCCTTTTTTATATCTGCGATGGTGTTATAAGTAGATGTTGCGAGTTGGACTCGCGCACGAGGGTGCCGTACTATTATCTATAATAATGAATATTCTACTAAATATTTCTAAGTATTGTCGTTATCAATATCGAGCAGAATAATTAATTAGAAATAAAATTAAAATTAAAAAAAAACTTTCCCACGGTGATTTGAACTTTGGTCTACTGCGCGAGAGTCTGGCATGTTTACAACTCGACCACCGATGAACATGTAAATCACATATTATCTATAACGAAAGTTTTTCGAATGAGTGGTATAAATGGATTGTAGAATTATTTTTGTTACGTGGTTATGTGTTTATAGGTATTAAGTAAGAAATGATTACTCACAATATCTCGGAAACGGTATCCAGGAAGTCAATTTATGTTTATATTAAGCAACGTCCATGTTAGTTGCAATCAAGCTCATCTCTTATTGCCTGTAAAAAAGTATATGTTAGGTATACCACGCGTAATTAAGTAAAAGCTAAATTTTTTCGTATTAATACCTTGAGTTTCATTTAATACATATTTAATAATAATATTCTTAAAATTTCAGGTGAACATCAATGTTACCGTAATAATAAACCAGGCTAATACAGTGTGTAAAAGCCAAACGAAATATATATATTTATAAAAAATCCCGAAACTAGTGATGAGCAAATGCAAGACCAAGACCAAGACCCGGTTAGTCTTGGTCTTGGTCTTGTTCTTGCATACAAGGTCTTGGTCTTGGTCTTGCAGTCAAATAAGCGGTCTTGGTCTTGGTCTTGGTCTTGCAGGGTCCAGTCTTTGTCTTGGTCTTGGTCTTGCACTTTTTTGCAGATTTTTCTGGAGTCCATTTTTACAAAAAAATGAATCAGAAAAAATAATTTCTAAAATCATTAAAAGTAAAGAAAGGGACAGTCTTTCTCATTATAAAAATTTTGTTTTTTTTTATATTTAATTGTAGCGATAAATCAAGTATAGCAATTTTTTTATTCATTTTGACAAATTTTTTAGAATATAGTTTTATAATGTATCAATGATGTAAAGACGTAAAAATATAACAATTTATAAGCTTATTTATAAGTTTGAAAAAATTTATGTATATTAAAGTCACTGAATTTTAAGTCTCTCTATAAAAAATTATTCTTTCTTTGCAGGCCTATTAGCCGGGATTTGAAATAAACCAAAATTATTTTTAGTGTTGGTGATTAAAAAAAAATAGGTGTTTTTTTTTAAATTATAGGATATGGTAGGATACATTAATAGAGCTCAGGTCAATATTTTAGATGGATATATTCCTTCAAATATTCTTTACCTGGAATTTTTAGTTTTTGAAACACCCGATTTTCCACTTGCAGTATTAATAAAATAATTTAATACATTTTATTATCATTTTTAAGACAAATACTTTGTGTTTTTAATGCATTTTGACATATTTTTTACACCTGTTGGTACAGATTTTTGTTGTAAAAATTCAACACCCTGTATTTTAGAAACGGCACACTTCCAGACATAGGTGTCCTATCTCAAACTACTTCTCTAGGTTTTATTAATATACCCTATAAATTTTGACCAGTTGAGCGGGAACACCCTGTATATGAAAAAAATACTTCGTTAAAACAAGCAGTTGTGGTCAGTATATGTTGGGGAGGGGGAGGGTTTAAAATGATCTGCTCATCTTTATTTTTCGGTTCAAATGTTTAAAAAACGCAAGACCGCAAGACTCTTGCAGGCTTAGTCTTGGTCTTGCATAAGTCTTGCAATTCTAAGTCTTGGTTTTGCATAAGTCTTGCACTGCTCGGTCTTGGTCATCACTACCCGAAACACGACCAATTTAAATTATAAATTGACATTATTCAACGTGAAAATGCGTTCCTGGTCATTGTGCAGAATGGGTACCTCCTTCTCGATTTCGAGAAAAACATTTGTAATAAATTATCGGGATCACTAAACTTAATTCTGTTGTTGGCGCAAACTTCTTGTTACTTTACTATTTGCAATTAACTTTGCAGTTATTCAATTTACGACGCGGCCATTTTTTCAACACCTCTTAAATCATTTTCCTTCCCATTCTTGATAAATTAATCAACGATCTCTTTTAAAACGTCATATTATAATTGCTGGGCAAGGATTCGATGGCTTGGGAAGGAATTATTTTATTTTAAGTGGACTGTATTTCTTTTTTCTTACTTCCCTCCTTTGCTATCAGGTCCCTCGCAGAAAACCTTCGTTGTTATAAACTTTATTGTTGAAGTACGATGGGTAATTAAACGCTTTTTTCGGAATTTAAGATTATATTGACAATTCGTTTATATAAAATAACAATGACATCTCATCATAACAACGGTTGCTAAGTAACTTCTTTCTTTTTTTATATAGATATGTAGAGAAACTTTTAGATGTTTAGTCATCAATGAAGTCATCAGAAATAAATAATGTTTTTAACGAAGAAAATGCACAATTTATTTAGCCAAGCAAGTCTGTTAAGAATTATCTTGAATTCTTAACAATTGCGATGCTGTCAGATCGTCAAGATAATCTTGTGTGTATGTGAGAGAGATGGTCTCGGACGGTGTCCATTAACCACACAAGATAATCTTATCCTTTATATAATTTATTGTGTTGGCTCTTACTCTGCGGAATCTTCACTACCTGATGTAAAAGAGAGAATTGAGTGCTTGAAATAGCAGAAAGTATTAGAAAAAGTACGAAAAAGTACCCCTTGTAAGTACCTACGTATTCACTAGCAACAACATTTTCCGTACGAGCCAATTGCGCTGCATGCTGTGAAATTCCTTCTGGTTTGTGTCGATCAAATTAAATTTTCTGCACAAAATGTTGCAGTCTGTTTAGGTCGTGCGGTGGAATTGGTCCATGGAGACATTTTGTTGCAGCTGAATATGCAGCTTTAAAGCAATTTATACCTACTTGATACTGAATAACGCTTACCTTCTGTTGAAGATTTGCTTTCTTCCATGGTGGATTCGGATGAATTTACAGGAATAAATCTGAAACAAAAATAATTACGAATAGAGATCAAAAAGATAATAGAAAATACTTAACAATATACACTTGCAATAGAGCAATGATTGAGTTATGCATTCCAAAGAAAACTTGATATTTCAAACAAAATTCTTCTGTTTTTGTTCTCGCTGCCACTCCTAATTTTCGGTTGCAGAATAAAACAATTATTTCCTTTGTACCCAGCATTTAGATTTTTTTTAAAGAGGGCATAATAACTTTTTAATGCTGCCGGTCGTTTAATTGTGGACGCAGGAACTTAAAAAACAATGCTATCCATAGCATCTGATGTTCTCCAGCCCGCTCCCAATTTTATATCGACCAATCAGAATTATCAGTTTTATAGATAGATAGATAGATACATAGATAGATATATTTTTCTAAACCCGTGTTATAACAATGCACTTATATGCCCATAATCCGTTTCATAATGATACCCATTACGATACAGATTTTTCATTACGATACAGATTTTTAATCGATAGAAACCCATAATTTTTCAATCAAGCATGCTGTGCATTTGACGTTTATCCAGGTTCCTATGTAATTATTTTAGATGTCAAAATCAGTACGTATTAAATTTTCGTAGATACCTAACTAAACTTCGATAATTTATCAAAATGACTGATATCAGTGATATAGAAGAATTACCATCGACTCCTCCACACATATCGAAGAAAGCAGAAAATGCAGTTCAAAATATTTGTCCCCAAAAATCTAAGAAAGTGTACGAAAAACTTTATCAACGGTTTATGGACTGGAGAAATACAAATAAGATTTCGGCATTCTCCGAAAATGTTTTAATTGCTTATTTTCAAGATTTGATGGAAACTATCATCTAGTACATGGACACATATATTATTCAATAATAAAAACGTTGGTAAATATAAACCATAATATAGACATTTCTAAATAAAAGAAACTACAAGCTTTATTGAAGCGAAAATCCGAAGGATATGTTGGAAAAAACGCAAAAATATTTTCACCTGAACAAATAAAAAAGTTTATCTACGAAGCACCCGATGAATTGCATTTTAAAAAAAATTCATGATTACATTTTCCATTCGACTCATGCATGATAGGTATATTTCATTAATTTCGAGAAAACTCATAGACCGAACTCGTGGCCGAGCGGGTTAGACGCTCAATTTGGACTAGACTACAGTTAGTATGAGTTCTGGGTTCGAAACCAGTCTTGTGTTCAATAAAAATATAAAATTTATGGTTTTTGATTATTTAAAGGTTGTAGAAAAAATAGCGTATGCAACTCTCATGTAATGGTTATTAATACATGATCGTTGCATAATATACTATTATTCCACAAAATCACAATATAAAGTACAAAACATATAGAAATTCAATAAAATACACAGTGAATTTAGCCTAAGCTCTGGAAATAACAAAAAAAGAGGAAACAAAAATTTCAGTTAAAATTTGTCAGAAAGAATTAGTTAGATATTATAAAAAACATACTGTCGTAGTAGTTGTTTAATTTTTTTTTGAATTTTTTGTTTGTAAGATCTTCCAAATCTGAAGGTAAATTGTTATATACTTCAATACCTGAATTTCGAGTGCGACTATATTTATTTTATAGCTTGGAGGTATTATGTCTTGTTTTAGGGCGGGTTTATCAATGCCCGGTTAAATCTGTCAGCTACGTAGCACTCAGCTATCTCTAGCCGCCTGGAGTAATTTGATGTATTAACCCACTTTGGAGCCACGCTTTACCAGTATGCGCAGCGACGCCTTGAACAAACGCACTGTTGTCCAAGATGGTAGACTGTAGTGAAGTTCTTTTATTCTAATCAAACCCAAATGAATAATAGGGTGAAATAAAATACTCTATGGAATAAAGAGTATCTATTACTACTGCAAACAGTGGGTTGTAAGGCCACAGCATGCAATCCCTACCGGCTACTTGCCTTTACAAAGTTTAAATTAAAACACTCACTTAAAATTACAATCACAACTAAGTAATTATAGAATTTGTGATTAGTCCAAAACCTGGCCTGTTTTTGTACTCACCAGGAAATGGTGTATGACTATAAACTATCACTGTAACTGAAATGACGTCGTGGGAATAGAAATTAACTAGAAAGGAATTATTTTCTCGTAATGAGATTTGGAAAGAATTTTACTTGACAATATTTTTATATCTGTCACACTGACATTTTTCTCAAAACCTCGTTTTTCTATTCGAACATACCGATGACAGTCGTCGCTCACTCTCACGATCAAGTGAATGACGACGTGAAATGAATACAATAATATTATAATTTTTTAAGGAACATGAATTCCGAACACCACCAGTCAAAGTCTCGGTTAAAATAGCAAGCGTTTATCAATGCGCCACATAACTGACAGCTAGCTAACTGGAGGCTAAGTGTAATTGAGCATTTGACAACCTTGTTCGGGTTATGAACGTGAGTGTAATGTTGTCAGAGTGTAAATTTCTCATTTTAATTTGGTGTAAGGAGGATCACCCGTTACATGAAATATACATATTATTAATTTTATTCGCATATTTTGTTATAACACACTGAATCAAGAATATAGAGGTGAAAGTTATTATTTTTCTATTTTACCGTATGCTTACTCTGACAACATCGTGGAAAACTTCACTTGTCAATGCCAAAATTGTGGTACTGTTATTTTTATTTCGTCTATGTTTTGCTTTGTTGAGTTGTTTGCATTTGAGCATGTCCACAAAACAAAAAATATATCCCAATTTCACGGAGTCAGAGCGACAATTAGGTACGTATGAAAGTAGCCGTTCACCATAAAAGTATAATAGAATACAAAAAGACGGATGCTGTGACTTGGCGAGAATAGCTGGAATTTGTTGGAGTATCATGAGAACACTGGGTTTAGATAATCGAAACCGAGTGATAAACTCGACATCGTCGAGCTCTTCAAAGGGATTTATCCGTTCTTCAACAGTATATGGTCGTCTTTCGTACTCTACAAATTCCAATATCTCGCCAATCTCCAAGCTCTTCATCGAAAAGGTCGTCAAGTTCCTCAAGACAATAACAATGAAATAAAATACAAACAGAACCTAGATGCTACTAAACTACTATAAAAGAATCAAATAAGCTTCTCGATTTCACCCTAAACGATAATAACACAATCAAATTTAAAGTTGAAATAATCTTTGTTGCAAAATGTAAGCAAACATGAAAAAATCATGACACAGTTGTCAGTTAGAATCTATGGTTAGAATAACGGAACACCACTTTCTCAACTTGATAGTGGCAGCTAGGATAGCCGAAAGATTGACTGCCAGCTTATGCAAACTGGCAGTTGATAAACACTTTGACTAACAGCTAAGATTTATGTATTATATGTGTGATTTTTGGGGTGACATTCACTGAGACCTAAAAGGTCTATTGTGCCCCCTTACTTCTACTCAGTTTCTGAGGAGAGTCTCAGAAACTAGTAGTTCCTTTAGTCCTATTTCCCGGAGGAATTTTAGGATGTCTGCAGGCTTCAACTTAGACTAATGTTCCTCTTCTATCCAGTAATCTCCCAGGTGCTGTGCTCTAGGATTCTGGAGTGCTGTGCAGTTGGAAAGTATGTGGATGGAGGTTTCTTCTTCCATTCCAAAAAATCTGCATTCTTCTTCCTCCACTATTTTGAGCTTTTTCAGGTGCCCATTCAGGCGACAATGTCCCGTTAGGATCCCTGTCAAAACTCTTAGCGCAGTTTTACTTTGACTTATGCATTCTTTTGATCTCAACAGGTTGTAGTCACCCAGAAGAGTCTTTGATTGTATAAGCCCTACTAGATCTTTCCAATGGTCAGATCTTCTCTTTTTCTCGGCTTTACTTATTTCTTCCAATATTACATTGGAGCTGATTCCGCAAAAGGGTTCGGGTCCCAAGAAAGGTGTTTCAGTCCCCCTCTTTGCTAGTTCATCTGCTATTTCGTTTCCTTCTATTCCAGTGTGTCCTGGAATCCATAGTAAGGTGACTATGTTGTTCTCGCCTAGTTCATTGAGTTTGTCTAGGCATTCCCACACCATTTTGGAACTGATTACACAAGAGCTCAGTGCCTTAATGGCTGCTTGACTATCCGACATTATGATAATCCTTTGTCTTCTGTATCCTTTATCAATATTGAACTGGGCGCACTTTCTTATAGCGTGGATTTCCGCTTGAAAGATACTGGGGGTTTTTCCCAGGCTTTCGGAGTGTTTGGTTCCTGGCCCGAACACTCCTATCCCAGTTCCTTCTATTGCTTTTGAGCCGTCTGTGTACCATTGAATGGCATTCTTTCCAAGTCTGGTAATGGTATTTGGATCCCATTCCTTCTTGTTGCTCATTTCCGTAACGAATTTCTTTGAAATTAAGATTTAGCCGGGGGCTACAATATTTAACGGAGCATTGATAAACCCACCCGAGTGGGATATGTATGTCTGTATTTGGGATAAGAAGTTCATTTTGATGCTTGTGAATTAATAAAGAAGTTTTGTAAGTGTTTGTCATGGTCATTATTCTATTTTCTTTAAAGAATGGTCTACGAGAAGTTCTAGATTTTAAGTTGAAAAGCGCTCTAATTGCTCTTTTTTGAGCCATGAATACGGAGCCTGCGGATACAGCAGTCCCCCAAAATTCAATACCATATTGCATTATACTATGAAATTGAGCGAATTACACCATTTTCGCTACAAATATGTTAATGTTGTTTTATTGCTAGCAATGCAAAAACATATTTGCTAAGAGATTTATTTAGTTAATTTATATTAAAGTTCTAGTGAAGCTTGTTATCAATGTCTATGCCTAAGAATTTTATGTTGTGAGAAGAGGTGATAGTTTGTTGACCTATATTTATAGCAGCTTCGTCAGAGTCTCGATATATGTTAAAGGATATATTTTTCCAGGATCCTTTCCAGAACTGTGGAATTTCTTAATAGCTATTATTATTAGGCCCGGTCTTTCCAAGTACAAATAAAATGGCCAATAACTAACTGTAAAATGAATTTATTAGGAAGTCTTATTCTTATGTCTTTCAAACTGACTTAAACCATTGATTTATTATTCGGTGATATAACATAACAAAAATAATTATTTCAACGTTGGCTGCAATTAAATTACAATAACTAACTTCATAATATGTGTAGAGAAAGATAGTTTCATGCACAATGTGTATAGGTATAATAAAAAATGATAAACAATTGTAGATAATGTTTCGCGGACGCGTTGTATTTTAGGTTAGCTGTCACCTGCTTGACAGCACTGACATCAGGATTTCTTGTAAATATTTGAATAATTGCTGAAATTGTGTATTACCAACGAAAGTAGTTTCACAAAATGAACCAAAATATAGTAACAATAATAATAAACGGAAGCCTGCAGTAAACTTCACTGAATTGGAAGTGAGGATATATGTTGAGTGAAGTTGTTTCAAAGTACATACGTACCACAAAACAGTTAGTTTAGACTGTTTTGTGACAATGACATTAAGGTGAGTATCAAAAAAACATTAATCTTAGCACAGAAAGGAAATGATGCAAAACAAAATTAGAAAATATGTTGCTTAAAAACAGCAAGACAAACAATTTTTTTAGACGACGCCATCTGAAAGTTGCTCGTTCTGTATTCATTTACATACCGAATTTGTGTTTTGAGTATTCCTTGTAGTAAAAATGACAGTTCCGTACTGCAAAACACTTTCGGGACGCTTTCGGGACGATCTAATCAACGAACCAGGAGAGTTTCATTTTGTGGTTGTTTTATTTCTATTTTTAAGTCTTATTTTATTTAGTCTATAAGATAGTACAAGATAATGTGCAAATAATTAATAAAATAATATTGACATTGCAAATATCATTAAGTACATTATATTGTTCAATAAATGTAATGTTTATAATTCTCTATTATTTATTTTCTTTCCTCAGTGTAATTGAAAAAGTTTTGGATCTTATGCGTCGTCTAAAAAATGTTGTGTACGCCGCGGCTGAAATACTACTTTGTTGGCCTTGTCTGTTGCTCGCCTCGCTTCGCTCGTCATGCAAATCAAGAGCTCATCCATATCTCAAATGTGGTTTAACGAAATCCAAACAAGAGGGTTCAATAAAACTCAAGTCCAAAACACAATTATTTCATTTTGTCCATCAAAAGGACAAATTATTCAGATACTAGCTTCGGTACATAAATTACCATCATCAGGCTACAATAGAAATGGTATAAAGATCTCATGAAGTTATGTTAAAAGCTGAAAAAAAATACGTTTACATTTATTTGTCCTTTTGGTGGAGAAAATTAAATAATTGTGGTTTGGACTTTGAGTTTCATTGAACTCTCTTTTTTGAATTTTTTTTTGTAATACGAATGATAAAACATTTAAATTAACTGCTATTTTCGTTGTGAAATGAATGTCTGCCTTATTATTACGCCCTGTATAATTATGACTTAGACCCCTGGAAAGCATTTTCTACGAGCTTTCTAACAACGTATTACAAGTAGAGGCTGCCATTCAAATTTTTGCTGGTGAAGCTTAGGGGGTTGATGGGGGGCGTACTCTCTTATATCATTACAGTTCCCCCTTTCTACCCTAGAAACTATTTGGGAATTTTTGGAACTTTAGTTCTTTATACCAGGTTATGTTTGAGCGACCAGGGGTCACGACGCAAAAGATCTGACCGTTACGCGTTACGTTACGAAACGTTATGTTACATTTCTTCGTTATGTGCCTTGCTTTTGCGTGCTTGTGCCTCCTTAGTCTCTCTCTCTCGTTTACGAAGCAGCGATTCATAATAATAAATATGCTCCTACCCGGATTTGAACCCGGCAAGCATTCTAACCACTGAACCACCGATGCTATATTGAAATTCTATGCAAAGCTGGTATTCGCAGTGATAGTGATCTACTTGAATTTGTTCGGATAAATTTTTACTATTATTTCCATAATTTGTTTTG
This sequence comes from Galerucella tenella, assembly GCA_910591685.1. Classification (NCBI taxonomy): domain Eukaryota; kingdom Metazoa; phylum Arthropoda; class Insecta; order Coleoptera; family Chrysomelidae; genus Galerucella; species Galerucella tenella. Next base: position 8,108 of record CAJUYH010005718.1, on the reverse strand, counting down.
CGCGATTAAGGGGTCTAGCACATTTACTTTTCGAAATACAGGGTGTTGAAATTTTGAAAGCTTGAATGTTTTAATTCGATAACTTTAAAATGGATGGATAAATTGATTTGTCATTTGGCAGGTTGTTTTTAAATGTAAAAGGGCATATTTTGAAAGAAATTGTAGTTTGTGCAACTAGTGTGGATATGATGGCCATGTCGCACGAGGACGAAGTTTGAGCACGACGCCGTAGGCGGAGTGCTCAATCGTTCAAGTGCGATACAGACAATCCACACGAGTCGAGCAGCATATTTTTTCTACGATCCACTTAAGAAAAAATCTAGAAAATAAAAATTTATATAAACTGTAATATACCTAACTTCAAATTAAAAATTTTACAATTCAATTTTATGTTTCCACTAATTTTGTGGTAAACGTACAGTTCTTGAAATTTGTATAGGGCTACGGTTTCATTTTTTAAATATACGATGCTGTTTAAATATACGATGCTGTTCTAAGTAGATGTTGCCAGTCGGACTCCCTCATGAAAGGTTCCGTACCACTATCTATAATAATGAATATTCTGCTAAATATTTCAAACGTCTACCTGTTGTTGTTATTATTATCAAGCAGAATAATTATTTTTTGAAATAAAAGTAACAATTAAAAAAAACTTTTTCACGGGAATCGAACCCGGGTCTACGGCGTGAGAGTCTGGATTGCTTACTACTCAACCACTGAGAGATATGAAAATTGTTTATCTATAACGTCAGATGTACCTATTACATAATTTTATAAAATCTGAGGTCTCCTCAAATACCCATTTTATTCTGTTTTAAGTATTATTTGTTGGTAATTTGTACGGATTATTTCTTTCAAGTTTATCTTTGTAAATGAATATTCTTGATCCAGTGCGCTTCTATGAGAAACTTTGATAAGTTATTTTGACGTTTCTTTTAAATTGAAAAAAGATGAATGACGGAGACGGATACTCAACTCGAATGCTGATTGGTGGATTTCATATACGTTCTAGGATGTATATGAAATTATATCCGTTTAGTTAACTGATGGCCTACATTTCCATTTTGTAAACTGTGCAGAATAGTAGTTTGTGCAACTAGTGTGGATATGGACAATCCACACGATTCGAACATTATATTTTTTCTACGATCCCTTCAAGAAAAAATCTAGAAAATAAACATTTGAATATACTGTAAAATAAATATAAATTGAAATTTAAAATGTTCAACAATTTTATTTATAACGTACCAATTCAATTTTATGTCTTCACTAATTTTTTTGTGATAAACGTACAGTTCTTAAATGTACAATTTGTACAATGTTACGGTTTCCCTTTTTAAATATGCGAAGCTGTTATAAGTAGATGTTGCCAGTCGGACTCCCGCACGAAGGGTAGGTATCGTACCTTTATCTACAATAAATATGCAAAATACGAAATATTTCAAGCGTCTACCTGTTGTTGTTATCAATATCAAGCAGAATAATTATTTAAAAATAAAATCATTAATAAAAAAAAAGTTGTTTCATGGGGAATCAAACCTAGGTCTACCGCGTAAGAGTCTGACATGTTTACCACTCGACCACCGAGATCTATTATAAGGACATGTCCATCGGTAGCTCCTCAATTACCCATTCTATTCTATTTTTAGTATACTTTGGCAAGTTTATCTGAAACCGTGAAAGGAATGCAGTCGAAAACATTCGACATTGCCACGTTTCACTATGAAAAAGTTGAAGTACTGATTATGTAGTGATAATAATTATAAATGGGTCTTTTTATTATTAACAATATTAAAAATATGATTGAACGTTAATTTTATAATGTGCTTGCTTCCTTGGATTTATTCTATTAACATTATTTTCCAATTTATGAATATTAAAAGAGAACACTTTTCCAAATTTGTTATGGGCTTCTTAAAGCTCTGGCAGCGTTGTAGGAAAACCATAATTACCACACCCACCGATTACATAATTGGTGATTTGTATCGACCAGCTGACTTCTTATTGGCAAGCGCGTGCGTATGTTCTTCCCTCTCTCTTCGTCAATTGACTGATATTGATTTATCCAGTGGTGTTCGTATTGCCAGTTACCTTTGTAATTTCAGGTTTACTTGGTAAAATAGGTAACATACGCCATTTGTACGTTTGACAGATATACGCCATGTTTTTCCTCGCCTCTTACCGACGCCCCGTAGCTTCAGATAAACTTGCCAAACTATATTTGTTATCAATTTATACGGACTATTTTATTTGTTCATTTTTGTAAATAAATATTCTTAATCCAGTGCTTCTGAGAGAGACTTTTTTGACAAGTTATTTTGACGTTTCTTTAAATTGAACAAAAGATGAGTGACGAGTACTAAACGCGAATACTGATTGGTGGATTTCATATAAGTACCTACGTTCCAGGATGTATATGAAATCATAATATACGTTCAGTTAACCGATAAGGCCTACATTTCCATTCTTTAAACTGTGCAGGAAATGGATAATATACATATGGGTGTAGAAAAGATGGATAATATTTATGCGGGTGTAGAAAAAACATTTTTCAATTTTTGATCCAGTGGTGTACATTAGGGGTGGGCAAAATAATCGATCTATCGAAAAATAATCGATTAATCGGGTGATCAATTAATTTAATCGGGTGATTGATTAATCGATATATATTTTTTAAATATACGATGCTGTTATAAGTAGATGTTGCCAGTCGGACTCCCTCATGAAGGGTACCGTACCATTATCTATAATAATGAATATTCTGCTAAATATTTCAAACGTCTACCTGTTGTTGTTATTATTATCAAGCAGAATAATTATTTTTAAAAATGAAAGTAACAATTAAAAAAAAACTTTTTCACGGGAATCGAACCCGGGTCTACGGCGTGAGCGTCTGGATTGCTTACTACTCGACCACTGAGAAATATGAAAATTGTTTATCTATAACGTCAGATGTACCTATTACATAATTTTATAAAATCTGAGGTCCCCTTAAATACCCATTTTATTCTGTTTTAAGTATTTGTTGGTAATTTGTACGGATTATTTATTTTAAGTTTATCTTTGTAAATGAATATTCTTGATCCAGTGCGCTTCTATGAGAAACTTTTTTTGACAAGTTATTTTGACGTTTCTTTTAAATTGAAAAAAGATGAATGACGGATACTAAACTCGAATGCTGATTGGTGGATTTCATATACGTTCTAGGATGTATATGAAATCATATCCGTTTAGTTAACTGATGGCCTACATTTCGATTTTGTAAACTGTACAGAATAGTAGTTTGTGCAACTAGTGTGGATATGGACAATCCACACGAGTCGAACATTATATTTTTTCTACGATCCATTCAAGAAAAAATCTAGAAGATAAACATTTGAATATACCGTAAAATAAATATAACTTGAAATTAAAAATGTTCAACAATTTTATTCATAATCGTACCAATTCAATTTTATGTCTTCACTAATTTTTTGTGATAAACGTACAGTTCTTAAATGTACAATTTGTACAATGCTACGGTTTCCCTTTTTAAATATACGATGCTGTTATAAGTAGATGTTGCCAGTCGGACTCCCTCATGAAGGGTACCGTACCATTATCTATAATAATGAATATTCTGCTAGATATTTCAAACGTCTACCTGTTGTCGTTATTAATATCAAGCAGAATAATTATTTAAAAATAAAATTAACAGTAAAAAAAAATTTCCTCACGGGGAATCGAACCCGGGTATACCGCGTGAGAGTCTAGTATGCTTACTACTCATCCACCAAAGAATATGAAAATCTTTTATCTATAACGTCAAATGTAATACATAATTTTTTCTTGAAAGGAACTAAAGTTCCTACCGTGTGTCCCGCGACACGTTCTACCTTTTTTTTGATATCTCTTTCCGTTCACGAGGGATTGTTTTAAAATTGACACCCTTCATTTATTCAGTAACAACTGATTACATCAAGAATAATCCAATGGAGACGATAATATTATACTTTTTAGAACCATTGTGTGAAATTGTAATAATATAGCGTCACAGTACATTAATTTTAATTTATTTATATCATGTTTAACAAAGACCACAAAGTACTTAAACATTTTATTTTGTACATTGTTGTGGCTCCTGCGTCTAAATTAAATTGTATAACAATAACTGCAATGAATACTTATTCATGTCCTTAAACTTTTTATACAATAAAAAACCCCAGATACTGATTACGATAGCGATGTGGCAACGATTTCACTTTTAAAGTTGGAATAATAAACTCTGTTGTTCGTTGTTTGTGGTGTCCGCTGCTCGAAAATGAAACATCGGTTGCGTTCATCCCCAAATAACACATGGCGCAGTCAGTAAATTGTTTCTTAATTGAGTTAGATAATAATTATTAGAATGTGAGACGTCGAAAAAAGCAATCAACAGAGGAGCTATGTGATTCCAACGAGAGTCGAGAGCAGCAGATTCAGGTGCACAAAGAGTTTAATTAAATAGTCACCTCGCTTTGTTAAAACAGCCAGAAATCGAATACTATTTTTCTTGCTTTCCTCATTCCACACTTGACACTACAAAACAATGGCATTTTAGATAATTTTAAGAACTTCTTACTAACTGAAGTTTAACTACTTAGCATCCGTTGTTTACCAGTAAACAATGAAAACTAAATAGAATATGACATGTCTTCCAGAACAATTTAGCCGACCTGTCACTGATGTCACTCTGGAATGGTCTATTGATGGTATATTATGCAACGATCATGTAATGATGGTTATTAATACACAAGCATTAACCAGGATACGAAACAAGCCAAAGGCGAGTTTCGTATGGTTAATGCGAGTGCATTGTTGATAATGTAGCAGAAAATTGTTTGCAGTTCGTCAGTATGTGCTTAACGGTCACAATATCATTACATCTATGGCAAACGGGACGATTTTCTGAAGACATCAGATATCCGTGTGTGAGTTTGATATGACTGATTAGGATTCTTCTGATTATAGCAGCCTCTCTCCGGGTTGAGAAGTTAAGGGAGAGAGGAGAAGTGGATGGATGGGTATCAAGAAATGCTGTCATACTATTTCGCCACAGGCGTCGCCAAGGATCTTGTGTAACGTTTATGAAATGGATCTTTAGGTCGGTTGCGAGTTGGACAATGTAATGTGTGTTGGGTCGTTATTAGTGGCGGTCCGCGGCTTCGTTACCTTCAATGCCGATGTGAGATGGAAGCCAGATGAGAGAGACTGTTATATCTTGAGCAACGAGAGTTTGATAGATGTCGTGTATGTTCTGGACCAATGAGTGGTCAGTGAAGATTGACTTAATTGACTGAATGGAGGAAAGGGAGTTAGTGCATATTGCAATATTTTTGTGGGGTAGGTGGATGATTTGAAAGCTTGAAAAATGCTTTGAAGCTCGCCTGTGTGAACGCTACACATTATGGGTAGATTGAATGAGCTTATGAGTTCATGCTTCGTGGAAACTGCACAACCAACACCGGAGTCAGTTTTGAAAGCATCTATGTAGGGTATCAAATCATAAGGTTATTTTGTAGTAATTCTAGGAATGCTTTCTTTATAAGAGCAGTGAGAGATTCATGCTTATTATAAATGGTAATTGAGGTATCGATTATAGGGATATTTTTGGTCAATGTGGGAGAAGAAGGTAGAGAGAGCGGGAAGGTCAGAGAAAGGTCAGTATCTTTGAGTTAAGGAGTGAGTAATTGCAATGGCGCTGATTTGAATGTATTCGTTTTGGAAATACTTAACAAATATTGGGTGTATCGGTGTATTGGGTGACGGTCCTTACAAAAAAAATATATTCTAGGGTGCCATTTTGCTGCTGAATCTCCGGATGAAAACATATGCGATATTTTGCCAGTGTTACGAAGATTTTGTACAAACAGCTCCCATGCCTTTGGGAAACCTTGACTTAAATAATGAGCAATACTAAACAGTTATCATCAGCAGATATAAACTAATATCTCAAAAAATAGGTTTCGATTTCAATTTGATTGAAGTGATATTCACATCAGATGATTTGCATTTGCATTTATTGAGTACAATTACCAACCTTTGGTTATTTTTCATTTGGTTATGATCAAATGAACGGTGACTCACGCCCACGACAAATAACGAAGTGTCTGTACCATAGTCATTAATTCCACCATGTATCTGTGCTAAAAATTGTCGCGCGATGTCTTGTAGTTCCAGAAAATCTAGATTATTTTGTATTTCGTGTAAATGCATCAATAACGAAAGTCAAAATAAAAATGAGCAATGCTTTATTTCATTTAAGTACATAATATAGGTACTATTAAATTCATTTTCAATTTTTGGAACTTTAATTCCCTGTGTTAGGTTGGAGCGAGGAACAAATCTGACCGAGCGAGAGGGGTCGCGACGCAAAAGAACTGACCGTTACGTTACGTTGTTACGTTATGTGCCTCGACTCGGCCGGCGAGCAAGTCTCTCGGCGCAAAATGTTGATTGTCAGCATACAATGTATTATTACAGTTAATAGTTTTTTTTTATTGGTGGACCATTTTACCTATTTATAGCACGCCTCAGCGTGTTTAAATCGAACTTTAAAAAACGCGCGTGTTTTAAAGTTACCGTGGCAACATCAACAACTCGAGAAACGAAGTCTAAATCTATCGTCTAAATCATGTCTAAATTATTGATCTGACAGGAGAAGTTTGTAGCGTCAAAACTTTTATTCGAACAATATTTAACAATGTCAAATTTATAAATCAAAATGGAAAGTGCCGTCGGTATTGTTTGAAATATTAATATTTCGATTTTTCAAATATTAGGAAATGGTATTTAAATTAATTCTATTGACATTCACAGAACTCAATATGGTTGAACTTCCATCAAAATACAAATTAGTTTATGTTTTTCTCATTTCCATGACAACGCAAGGTATACATCATATACATCACGAATTCAACCATTTGACATTTAGTTCTTATTTCCATTTGTTGTTGTAGTATTAGTTATAGACCAGTATTTATAATTTAAAAGTACACCAATAAAAAAAATAGCGTAAAGTATTCGTGGATAACTGGTCTTAAAAACACTTGCGCGTGTTTTAAAGACCTTAATATCCACTTATACTTTAATATACTATTCTAGCTTCAATATGAATTAAATTATATAATTTTTAGGAATTAGTGAAAGTGTATAGTGTGTATAATATAACATAAGTGCAAAGTGGATATTATGAAAAGTACATTTCATATTCCAGTTATCACAGACCTATTATTTCAATGATCAAATGAACTGACTAGATTTGTTTACTATGCCCGGTTGCACCAGCTAAAAAACAGTCCGTTGAATCGGCCGATCAACCGTAAATCGTAGCTTTCGTGTTGCACCACCCAAAAGCTGTCCGTTAATCGATTGATTTTACGGATAGAATTAACCGACCGTTTTCGGGCGATAATTGCAAATACGGACCGTTTTTGGTAATAACCTCGCTATTTTTCTAATGACATTTGTTTGATTTTGTGTAGTTTGAACGGATTCGGCAATATTTTCAATAATATTTATAGGTGGTATCACATTGCGATTGAAACATTACGAAAAATTACACATTACACAAAAGACCGAGATGTCATCCATTCAATTTATCTAACAACCAGCAATTTGAAGCAAGATACCGTTTCTGCAAAGAAACAGTGAACCAGCTATGGTAAATTATTGGAGAATATTCAATACGTTCCGGAAAAAATAATGGAGTGACTTCTATGAATCAATTATTAATAACGATTGATTGATTTCAACAAGTGCTCGGTGATCATATTATTAACATCCATAAAAGCACAGTGTGTAGAATAGTGCATCGAGTAGGGTACTACATAGCTCTATCAAGTGGAATGCCTAGAACAAAGAAGAAGAAATTGGTGTGGTAAAACAGCAGTTTAAAAGTTGCTAGATTTCCTGGTGTTGTCTGAGCAATTGACTGCACCCATATAAAGATTTTGTTAATAGAAATCGTAAGGGCTGATTTTCCATCGATGTGCAACTGATTGGTGTTTGAAATTGAAGATTCCAGATATAGTAGCAAGCTATCCGGGATTTGATAGGCAACGGAGGGTATATGTGCACAAACCACTTAA
>CAJUYH010005717.1:0-22349 GCA_910591685.1 Galerucella tenella | reverse complement strand
CTTCTCGTAACCGTGAATGGTAACTTGCGTTGTCCATAACAATAACAGCCCCTTTTGGAATCAGATCCAACATTTGAACAAACCATTCCTCGAAGACATCCCCATTCATATCTTCGTGATAGTCCCCCGTGCGGTTTGAAATAAAAGTTAATAATCCACCATCAACAAAACCTTCAGAACTTCCAACATGGACAATGATAAGTCTTTTTCCTTTTCCAGATGGTGGCTGCAAACCTAACGACAAACCTTCCACGAATGCCTGCCTTCCGCTTTAATGTTTTCATCTTGCCAAGATTTGGAAACTGTATATCCAGCATTTATCCATGTTTCGTCTAAGTAGAAGATTTTCAAATTTTGTTCTCTGGCATGTCGAATGCTTCTTAAATAGTCTCTTCTCCAAAAAACTATTTCCGGTTTATCTATCAAGAGAGATTTTCTATTATGTTTTGTATATCTGAAACCCACATCTTTCAAAAGTTTGCATGTCATTCTGGAGAATTTTGGATAGTCCGTATCTTCTTGCACTGATGTCATAATTTTGTCAAGTGTTGGAATTTCCTTTCGTAAGTAAAATCCATGTACTTTACGCCTTAGTCTTTGTTTTAATGACTCATCGATCTCAATTGGTTTTCGGCCTGAAGGAGTTATAGGAGGTTGAAGAGTTCCATTCTTGCTTTCTTTTAGTAATCTATAAATTGTTGATTTAGCAACACACAACATAGCAGCCGTTAATTCCACAATATCATCAACACTTGCACTTGGATCCTTGTTTTTCAATGATATATAATAATTCAATATCAGAGTTTTTTTCATTTAAAGATAATGGAGCTGTTTTTGGTCGTTTAGATGGTCCTTGGCTTATCGACATTGTTTGGTACTTGCACAATTAACATTCAACAAATGTTTTAAATATATTCCAAATGTTTACAATATTATGAAAACCATAAACTTCATACAACTTTACTCAAAGAACTAATACTAAGTACTGATTTAATGTACCTACTTTCTTTTAAAATAATATTCCCGATAATGTTTCTAAGGAAACTTTACTCAAAGAACTAATACTAAGTACTGATTTAATGTACCTACTTTCTTTTAAAATAATATTCCCGATAATGTTTCTAAGAAAACTGGGTTGTTCAATACAAAATGTACCTTACGGTATACCTTCTTAAAATATATTTTGGTACGTCTATGAAATCTACTTAAATGAATGATTTATTACTCCTTGTCCTTTCTATACAGGGTGCGGCAGATAAACGGTCAATTAGAAATATCTAGAGAACTAAAGGTATCTGAAATATGAAAATTGGCATGAAGGGGTTTTGAATAATGAGCTATTCAATGAAAATATTGCCGTAACAATTCTACTTCCGGTTATACCGGAAGTCGCACATAACTTTGTAATTTTTAATGGAAGACCCTGTATATTTTTAAATTTTAGGAATATTCACGTTATTCTGAACATTTTTTGTGAATACTTCCCTATACCTATCTTGAACCGTTTTTGAGTTGTAATGTTTTTTATATGAAAATGACACTTTTTTACCATGTACATAAAATTCAATATCCTCTAATGTAATTTGAATAAAAGTTTAAATTTCTTAGGAACTATTTACCACATACCGCTTTATCGTTTACACTATGAAGTTACCTTTTTTTATTATACAGGGTGCTGTCAATATTGGAATAAAAACGGAATCCACAATCTTCGCGTAATTCCTTTTTTTCAAATGGGACACCCTGTATGTGATTATTAATTTTAGAATAATACGTTGTCCACTATCGATATGTATTACTATTCCCTATACCTATCTCCTGCAGTTTTCAAATAAATCAGCTTTATACATTTTTGTCACCTTGTCACCTTGTTGTATGCCGTTGTGTGAAAGGTATAATAATAGTTTGCCTTTAATTTTCTTAACAAAATAATAATGGCACATTTAGGATATACAAATGATGATTTTTTAAATTTAATTATGATTCACGGTGAGTATAACAGAATGATATCCAGAACTTACCGTGTGTTTGCTGAGTGATATCCTGAAAAGCCTCGACCAAATCATAAAACTGTAAAACGTTTGCTACACAACTGTTCCCAGTTTGGTCAGTTTAAAAGTAGAAGAAATAAGCTCAAGACCCATGTCGATAATGAGGATTTACAAATAGACAACCTGGGATATTTTGCAGCTCATCCAAATTCATCCTTAAAAGAGTCTATGAATGTTTGGAAGTTGATGGGCAACACTTTGAACATTTGTTGAATTAACAAGCTAGTACCTTATTATCTTTGATAGTATCTGTATAATTGTTCAATGTTTAACCGAGTGTTTAACACAATAAATTAATACCACGTAGCCTATAAGAAAATTAATTTTTTGTGACAAAAATGTATAATTCGGATTTATTTGAAAACTGCAGGAGATAGGTATAGGGAATAGCAATACATATCGATAGTGGACAACGTATTCTTCTAAAATCAATAATCACATACAGGGTGTCCCATTTGAAAAAAAGGAATTACGCGAAGATTGTGGATTTCGTTTTTATTCCAATTTTGACAGCACCCTGTATAATAAAAAAGGTAACTTCACAGTGTAAACAATAAAGTGGTATGTGGTAAATAGTTCCTAAGAAATTTAAACTTTTATTCAAATTACATTAGAGGATATTGAATTTTATGTACATGGTAAAAAAGTGTCATTTTCATACAAAAAACATTACAACTCAAAAACGGTTCAAGATAGGTATAGGGAAGTATTAACAATAAATGTTCAGAATAACGTAAATATTCCTAAAATTTAAAAATATACAGGGTCTTCCATTAAAAATTACAAAGTTATGTGCGACATCCGGTATAACCGGAAGTAGAATGGTGACGGAAATATTTTCATTGAATAGTTCATTATTCAAAACCCCTTCATGCCAATTTTCATATTTCAGATACCTTTAGTTCTCGAGATATCTCTAATTGACCGTTTATCTGCCGCACCCTGTATAGACTATAGTAGATCACATCTCTGGTAAAATGTGAAATAAAATATTTCATTTTATGACATTCTAACGATATGATAGTCTACTAGAAAGTGCACGTTCCAGGAACGGTTTTTATTGGGATAGCGCTTTTTTCCGCTAATTTTGGAAATGTTGTTAATAAAACGCGTTTGTTGTTACTTGTTTGTGTATGATTAATTTTGTTTTCAAAATATGTATAACTCAGTTTGGTGATTTTGTGTATCGATTAACAACTATTCCAATGATAAATCATAAGAAGACCTGGATAAAAACTTATGATGCTATCCTGATAACGCAGGTAATTGATTATTAGAAATTTTTCTTTCTAACATTGGTAACCAAATTTGACTACATTCGGCTGAAATACTAGCTACACATTTATCTGCATTCAGTTGTATTAAAGCACTTTCTTTGATTTTTCGTCTTTCAATATTATTTTTGTCGAATCCCATTGAATTTGATGTCCCTCTTCCCAAGCATTATTGTGGTTTGATACCCAAAAAATAAGAGAAAAAGGAATGAAGAACGCGTTTAATGCAATAAACGATATAAAATTTGTTGGAAATATAAATAAATTCATTCGGGGACGAAAATTGAAGATAAAAATAAAAAAAAGAGACATATGTTGGTAAATATTTTCCGTAATCTAAAGATCTAAAGTCAATTAATACTTTACACAACATTGAGATTGTCCATCAAGCAAATCTTATCTTTAAAACGCATCAAATAGCTCATAAGAGTTTGAAGCAGGTGCCAACCGAATTATCTCACAGAAATTTCTTAGGTTCTATTTTCTCTATCTGCACATCAAATCTCAACTACACGCGTTTATATCCGGTTAAGAAAAAAACGGTTATATAGGGTAGCCGACGTTAACATATATAAATAGAAAGAAATAAAAATAGATACATATACAAAAAAATGAGCAATGAGAACATGCCCAACGGCAGCCATGGAAGTGATATCAAAGACAAAAGAAAATGAAACAACAAATAACACGAAAAATGTACAATGTTATAAATTTACATAGAAGCCTGAGATTTATCTGGATTTAACTTTGAACAATCTGCACCAAGATCCTCTAAAGATATTTTTCATTCATTTGCTTTATCCTTTTTGTACACACCTTAATTTTCATGTCCACCGTGTATAACGCATCTCATTATACTTTTTATTACCTTCTTCGACATTTCATTCATGGTATCTTACCATTGTTTATTAACATTACTAATGTCTAGATGGTTATTAAAGATACAAGCGGATTTATTTAATTTGGATGAAATATTTACCATTAATAACAATAATTAAGTCAATGAAACTTTATATAAAATTACGAAAGGAGCCGTTAATGTCGGGTACAGGGGCGGAGGACCGAAATTTTATTATAGGTATAAATTATAATGCAGAATTAAGAACTCAATACTTATAATAGAAGAAATAGACAAATTTTCGTCAACAAAAGGGTTCAATGAAACTCGAAGTCCAAACCACAATATTTAATCATGTCTAGCAAAGGACAATAAGGTTGCTACTAGTTTCGGTACATAATTACCATCATCAGGCTACAATAGAAATAGTACATTTAATATAAAGATCTCATGAAATTATGTAACAGGATGTTCAAAGTTGAGAATACAAATTGAGAATATAAGATACTCAAAAATTACTTTTAAAATTTAAAAATTACATTAAAATTTTGTTGAAATAAAAAGACATGAAAGCAATATTAATGTAATTTTTAAATTTTAAAAGTAATTTTTGAGTATCTTATATTCTCAATTTGTATTCTCAACTTTGAACATCCTGTTACATACTTTAATGAGATCTTCATATTAAATGTACTATTTCTATTGTAGCCTGATGATGGTAATTATGTACCGAAACTAGTAGCAGCCTAATTGTCCTTTGCTGGACAAAATTAAATGTTGTGGTTTGGACTTCGAATTTTATTGAACCCTTTTGTTTTCGAAAAACCACATTTGAGATATGGAGTTAAATTTTCGTCCTTTTGAGGTATATTATTTGAAAAAATCAGAATAATCAGAAGAAAATTCCACCAGAAAAGTAATTCCAAATTAAGATAAGTAAAATAATCAAGGAAAATTAGGATATATTATAAGAATGTAGGTATAAGAAAACTATGGATTACTACAATGAAATAACTAAATTTGGGCTATAAAAAATATTGTGAGTGATAAAACTGTGTATTGGGGAATAGATTATCTCAGAAAGACCAAAAATATCGTTCTATTTCTCACCAGATGGTTATTTTGATTTAAATTGAATCTTTTGGAAACTCTTTTTTTTTAAGAATATAATCTAAACGTCGAACCATTGAAAAGAAAACCACATTTTGTTGAAGATGATGTGAAAGTGGATGTTTTGTTAAGTGTCGAAGAGAATCCAACTTCAAGTACACGTCAAATTACCCGTGAAAATAATGTTAGTCATACAACTGTCTTCATAAAGAAAAACTTCATCCCTACAAATTAACTTTTGTGTAGGAGTTAACAGAAGACGATCCAGATCGTAGAATGGATTTCTGCGAAAGATTGATGAATAAGCTGAACAGAAATGAGATAGCTCTTGGTACCATTCTTTTTCTGACGAATCAACATTCACATTGAATGGAGAGGTAAACCGACAGAACTGTAGATATGGGCGTACATGAACTGCGGACCAAAAACCATAAATGATTTTCAAAATTTGTCATGTGTTTTTAATGACCCATGAATTGCGGACCAAGTCGAAAGAGAAGGGCTGCATCCTTGTTTTCTATGATAGATTTGAGTGTGTAGTAGTTTGATGTACGTATTTGTGAGGAAGGCTGCATCCTCGTTTTACGTAATAGGTTTGAGTATGTAGTAGTTTAATGTACGTATTTGTGAGGAAGGCTGCATCCTCATTTTCCGTAATAGATTTGAGTGTATAGCAATTTGATGTACGTATTTGTGAGGAAGGCTTAGTCCGCAATTCATGGTTTTTAAAAGAGGGGTCTTCTTGGTTTGGTCCGCAGTTCGAGTACGGAATTATTAAAATCAGGTAATCGGTCCGCAATTCGAGGCCGCCGGTAGATATTGGTCAGCAGAGAATCCTAATTGGATGCGTGAGACACATACTCAGTACCCTAAAAAGGTGAACGTTTGGGCCGGTATCAAAGGGCACCATATTATTGGTCCTATATTTATAGATGGAAATTTGACAGCTGAAAAATATTTAAATATGCTTAGAAATGAAGTTATACCTGCGTTGGCAAACTTATATCCCAACGCAATAGATCCTAGCTTACCGAATGAAAATGGGGAGCTTCCTTGGGGCCTTCTTAACACCCCTTCCGAAAATCTGACAAGCTCGAGTAATTTTTTTTTTCGGATTTTTGACTACTTTATATGCCTACCTCCACCACGCAAACCGGCAGATTAGTATACCGTTGTTATTAGAGGCACTTGGGGCATACGTGGTAGGAATATCTGAGGCGCTCGAGAATGCCCAAGTAACATTTTTGAAAAACCGTACACGCCATACCCACCGCTAAAATGGTTTTTACCATACGAGCTTTTCTTTTCGAAATTACTTTATCTTTCGATTTTGATAGGCGACCTCGCCTCCCCTACTATATTTACCCAAAGGATAATTCAGGAATGACAGTTGTGCATGAATTTCCCGGTTATTATTTGTAGAATTCCGTAGTAAGGCACTTTTTGTTGAACAATATAAATTTTTGGAACTTCAGTTCTTTACGCCAGGTTATGTTTGAGCGACCAGGGGTCGCGACGCAAAAGATCTGACCGTTACGCGTTACGTTACGCTACGTTATGTTACATTGCTTCGTTATGTGCCTTGCTTTTGCGTGCTTGTGCCTCCTTAGTCTCTCTCTCGTTTACGAAGCAGCGATTCATAATAATAAATATGCTCCTGCCGGATTCGAACCCGGGCCGCCCGCGTGCAATGCGAGCATTCTAACCACTGAACCACCGATGCTATATTGAAATTCTATGCAAAGCTGGTATTCGCAGTGCTAGTGATCTACTTGAATTTGTTCGGATAAATTTTTACTATTATTTCCATAATTTTTTTTGCGCGATTAAGGAGTCTAGCTACTTTTCGAAATACAGGGTGTTGAAATTTTGAAAACTTGAATGTTTTAATTCGATAAATTTAAAATGGATGGATAAATTGATTTGACATTTGGCAGGTAGTTTTTAAATGTAAAAGGGCATATTTTGAAAAAAATTGTAGTATGTGCAACTAGTGTGGATATGATGGCCATATCGCACGAGGACGAAGATGGAGCACGACGCCGTAGGCGGAGTGCTCAATCGTTCAAGTGCGATATGGACAATCCACACGAGTCGAGCAGCATATTTTTTCTACGACCCACTTAGGAAAAAATCTAGAAAATAAAAATTTCTATAAACTGTAATATAACTTCAAATTAAAAATTTAACAATTCAATTTTATGTTTCCACTAATTTTGTGGTAAACGAATATCCAATTTGTATAATGCTACGATTTCCTTTTTTAAATATACGATGCTGTTATAAGTAGATGTTGCCAGTCGGACTCCCTCATGGAGGGTACCATTATCTATAATAATGAATATTCTGCTAAATATTTCAAACGTCTACCTGTTGTCGTTATTAATATCAAGCAGAATTATTATTTAAAAATAAAATTAACGATAAAAAAATTCCTCGCGGGGAATCGAACCCGGATCTACCGCGTGAGAGTCTGGTGTGCTTACTACTCAACCACCAAAGAATATGCAAATTGTTTATCTATAACGTCAGATGTATTACATAACTTTTGCTTAAAAGGAACTAAAGTTCCTACCGTGTGTCCCGCGACACGTTCTACCTATTTTTATTTTATCAAGTGGAAGAGAGGTCAGAAAATTTTCCTAGCGTGCGCCACTGTCTTACCTTAAATGGAAGTCGCCTCAATTCCAAAAAAATAACAAGTTATCTCAACGAAAATAGATTATGGGAATGCAAACCCGTGAAATTAAACACGGTGAGACGTATTTAACAATGCTTATGTTCGAATTATGTTTATCTGAATGTCCGCCATATTGATATCCGACATTATTAAAATGAAAATGTTTAGATTTTTTCGGAAGATATGGAAATACATTCATTCTACCATGACTGATACGAACAAAACAAAAATGTTTAAGGTAATTGGCGTTTAATATAAAGTATAGTTCGAATCGCTCAAGGATGAAAGGACTCAAAATAAAATCCTGATCCTAATCCAAATTTGTATTAGGTAAGTGTAACTATATGGGATTTCAGGAGGAAGTAAAGCTTTCCAATTGAACAGAATAAGTAGGTATTTACAATAAAAATACTATGAGATGTTGCCAAGCTGAAGTTTTTTTCCTTCACTCTAAGAAAACTAGGAATGTCAATCTAGCAGTTATTATATTTTATTTGAAAAGTGTGGATAAGATGCAAAAAAACAGTAACCAACCATTATACAGTGTGGAAACAACTTATGGAATAAAATTCTTTATGTCATTATTTTAGAAAATTATAAAAAATGCCAAGACACGTCAACTTTTGAATTGAGTTGTGTGTTATGTGAACATAAATGTAAATGTGCAGGGTGATTCACGCAAGTATGCCATAGTCAGTGTTTTTTTTTAATGAAACACCCTGTATATTTGCATATTTTTGAAATCCTCTTAATGAACCGATTCCAACAAACTAAATAATGTATGGTCAATTATGAATTATACAGAGTGAAATTTTTAAATTTAATAATTTATTACACTTGAAATATTGGTACTTTTTTAAATTAGCTAAATATGGATTTATCAAAAATCTAAACTAACTAATTATTAGACGTATTTGTATATTAAACAAAACCTGCTACGCCCATGAATTTTATCATAAATACCTAAAAATTGCCTAAAAACGCCAATAATTAGACAAAATCGGTAAATGATGTGGATTGTTTTCTATTCTGTCAGTTGTTGATGTGTTGACAGTTTATACTGAAAAAGTAAAATCTTTGTCAAACACTCTTTCCTTGTCAACATAACAATGAAATATTTAACTGAGACTCACCGAATTGAGATTGTAATGATGATCGGGTACGGGGATAACTGCAGAAGTCAAGTTGAAGTGGCAAACTTATTTAATCACAGGTATCCCGAATTGCCTAATATTTCACAAAGTACTGTGTCTCAAATTCATGCACAATTCAGAGAACTTGGACATGTCAAACCATTGAAAAGAAAACCACACTTCACTGAAGATGATGTGGAAGTGGATATTTTGTTAAGTGTCGAAGAGAATCCACCTTCAAGTACACGTCAAATTGCCCGTGAAAATAATGTTAGTCATACAACTGTTCTAAGATGTCTTCATAAAGAAAAACTTCATCCCTACAAATTAACCTTTGTGGAGGAGTTAACAAAAGACGATCCAGATCGTAGAATGTATTTCTGCGAAAGATTGATGAATAAGCTGAACAGAAATGAGATAGCTCTTGGTACCATTCTTTTTTCTGACGAATCAACATTCACATTGAATGGAGAGGTAAACCGACAGAACTGTAGATATTGGTCAGCAGAGAATCCTAATTGGATGCGTGAGACACATACTCAGTACCCTCAAAAGGTGAACGTTTGGGCCGGTATCATAGGCGACCATATTATTGGTCTTATATTTATAGATGGAAATTTGACAGCTGAAAAATATTTGAATATGCTTAAAAATGAAGTTATTCCTGCGTTGGCAAACTTATATCCCAACGCAATAGATCCTAGCTTACCGAATGAAAATGTTTGGTTCCAGCAAGACGGGGCAACACCCCATTATGCTTTAATGGTAAGAGCTTATTTAAATGAAATCTTAACCAATAAATGGATTGGACGAAGAGGTACTATTGAGTGGCCAGCTAGATCACCAGACCTAACGCTGTTAGATTTTTTTCTGTGGGGTTATCTCAAGAGCAAAGTATATGCAACACAACCAACTAGCATTGTAGACCTCAAAGACAGGATAACTACAGAAATACGGAATATTTCACCTCAAACTTTAAACAAAGTTAAGGAGGAGTTCTATAGGAGACTGTGCTATTACCAACAACTAGGTGGAGAACATTTTGAGCATTTATTTCTTTTTTTTTTTCATGTAAATGGCATTAACTGCCTGGCCTGTTCCGGTAACTCAATTGCAACTAGCCCTACAGGTGGATGGGTTTGAAACCTCATATTTTTTATTCACTTCTATATAGATTTTTTTGTTTTGTGCAAATATTTTCTGAACCTTTCCCATCGAGCTCAAAATTTTTCTATCCACGTCTCCGGAATAATTTGTATGTAAAAAAAGGAAAATATATTTAACGAGCAGTCTTTTCTTTTCTGTATCATATCTAATTAGTATGATATCGGCACATATTTTCGAATATCTGAAAAAGTATATAAATCATAGATTTAATTGCAAGTACCCCTGTCAAGCAGAATGTCGTGTATCAATCAATATCCTTCAGACGTATACGAACATCAAGCGAAATATAGAAACTGCAGCTGCTTTCGATATCCGCGAATACCGGTCTAAAGTAGAGATGGGAAGTAACTTTTGAAAAAATATTCTCATTCCTTAAACATGTATTAAATTTAGTGTAAAACTGGTTACGGAATAGCTATTTGTGTATCAAGTGCAGAAAGTAGTACTTTGGCAGTCGAGACTACCAAAGGACTTTCTGCTCGAAAGACACACAAGATTTTTTCTACGATCATACCAAAATAATAGCTATTTATGCCATCAGTTACGAAATGCCTAATTTTGTGTAACACAAGTTACACAAAATTTCATTTCGTAACGTATCGCATACAAGATTTTTTCTAATTTTGAAGAAAGTAATAAAAAAATTAAATTTAATATAATTGATAAAAATTTGGAAAACACAAATTTAGTTTGTTGCTGTTACTTCATGTTAGTTGTCAGTTTGATATTTTGTAAAAAAGTCTAGATGGAAAGTTTTTAGCGAGATTGATATATTTTTAGTTTTATTTTTTAAAATGAGTGATTCAAGTTCTGAATACCTACCAAGCGATATTGAAGAGGCAGCAGGTAATGCTCTATTATCAGTAATTCCCAAAAAGCCAAAGGGAGTTTATGATTTGGCATACGAAAAATTTGTTACGTGGTGTGATGAGAAGAAAATTAAACATGTTAATGAGAAAGTTTTACTTGCATATTTTGAGGGTAAAAAAGATCTAAATGTTTCCATATTATGGACACCTTACTCAATGTTAAGGTCTGAACTAAATCTGAAAAGGAATATTGATATTAAAAAAAATACAAATTTGGTAGCATATATTAAAAGGCAAGCGGACGGATACAGTGCTAAACAGTCAAAAGTTTTTATTAAAGAAGATTTTGCCAAATTTTTAGTGGAAGCTGATGACAACGGATACTTAATGGCTAAGGTTGCAATGATAAATGGAATGGCAGGAGCATGCAGAAAAGCAGAATTAACATTTCTTCCAGTTGAAAATGTTATAGACGAAGGAAGCCATTTTCGTGTTGATATCCCACCTTCAAAAACAAAAGTTATACGGCAGTTTGCAATTACCACTGGAGACATTGAAAATACGAATCTTGAAATATTAAGAAAATATATTAAGTTGCGTCCCCAGGTTCTTAAACACAACAGATTTTTTGTAAAATATGCGAATGGAAAATGTACCAGAAATCCTGTGGGAATTAACACATTTAGCAGTCTGTCAAAAGTTATTGCACAATTTCTTGGTCTTTCAAATTCCTTTTCTATATACTGGCCATTGCTTCAGAAGAAGATCTGCCACTTTCCTAGCAGACAGTGGCGCTGATATTTTAAAATTAAAGAGGCATGGAGGTTGGAAATCTACCTCTGTTGCGGAGGGATATGTTGAAAATTCCATGCATAATAAAAAACTTATAGCGCAAGAAATATTTGATGAAACATCTAATGCAATGTGCGCCGCATCCCAAATAACAGCAAAAAAATATGTCGTCGGGAATTAATTTGAATAATTGCAATAATTGTGTTATCAATATTTATAATAGTTAATTAATTTTTAATTTATGTTTTTAACTTGTATTATAACAGTTTAATGAATAGAATAAATCTATTGTCACTAATTTTGAAATACATTTTTCGTCACCAATTGCATAAAATTTTACTTTATGCAACTAGTTACAAAAGGTAAGACGTTTCATAATGTCAATCAGTTTTAAAAAGTGTCACTTTATATGTCAAAATTAGAAAAAATTAGTTGCCATTGTTTGTACTGAGCAGTTTCGTGTACCTATGTACGTAGGCAACACTTTTTACATTAATGTCAGATATTTTTTAGATTTTCCTATTTCTCATAAAATTATTACGGAAAATACTGTTGGATGCTTCAACATATTAGAAAATCAACTAAAATATTTTATTCTACAGTTTATATTGAAATCTATAAATAAAATTAGACGTGCTCCAAAGTTACTTTCTGCTTAAGAGCGGCAATAATGTCAAATTATGACAACTCGAAGAAAACATCAAAGTTGCAGTTGCTTTTCAAGGCACAAAGGACAATTTTCGATAGTGGTCGTAGAACAAATGCATTTTTATTATAAAACCGAACAGAATTACATTTCAGATAGAGAAATTAAGTTACTAATTTCGAATTCGCTCGTTATTATGAGTGTAACAGTTCCATCTCTAGACTCCGCAGCGACAAAACTGCTTTTTGTGTATTTTTACTACTTGAATCGTTTGATTGGTCAGGCGGTAGATAATGGGAATTTTACAGATGGAACTTTTTTGTCGTCGAATGAAAACAATTTGTTAGGCATTTAGATAACAGTTAATTGTTATGGCTGACTTGTAAGCATGTTTTCGGAAGGAATTCGCATATTGCTACGATTGGATTTCTCCGTCTCTCCGAAAGTGGTGCAGAATGTTTTTTATCACAAGTAATCGGGGATAATTTTTTATCGATTATGGGAATATTTTCGAATACTATGAATAAAAAGAAATATAACAAAAACATTATTTTCAGAAATGCTTCAACAAGGCGAACTCTCCTCTTCGATGGAGTCCTTATCGTACGATTCATCGGTAACGTCACCCGCCTCAAGTAACGGTCATCAAAGCCAAAGGACAAAAAGGATGAGGACCTCCTTCAAACACCACCAATTGAGAACAATGAAAACTTATTTTGCAATAAATCAAAATCCTGACGCCAAGGACCTCAAGCAACTAGCACAAAAAACAGGACTTTCGAAACGAGTACTACAGGTACATAATATTATTATTAATATTGACCAAGCACCAAAATTATACAGTGCTATTCAAAAGTCCCTTCCCCCCCTCGTATCTTTTGAACGGCTACATTTACATTAATAAAATTTGGAGGGTGAAAATAAAGTGTTGTTAACTTATCTACGAATGGTAACAGTAATAGTAATCGATGACGTCACAGTACCACTCTGGCCAATAATTTTAAATGGGACCTTATGGCAAGTGATATCTCGTTTGAAAGGCTTTGACATTGGCTACATAGCCATGTTAATTTTGACGGATAAATTAAATAAATACCAAAATTATTATTTCACATTTAAATATTGAAGATTTTTCAGTCCGCCTCTGGTTAGTTGTCAAAAAAATTGACGTTTTTAATTCAATAGTTTTGTTGCTTTGCAAAGTTTTTCTAAGCAGCTTAAATATTTAATTTTATTATTGTTTAACGAGACGTTTAAGAGTTTACATAGGCAAAATGGTACGTACTCAAGACGACAAAGTAGCAGTTATCTTAATAATTGGTGAATCTAGAAAGAATCTCCATGCAGCGGAACGTTTATTTAATGAGAGATACCCAGATCGCCCGGGTCCGTTGAACTATAGGGAAACACGAATTTTTGACTGATTTTGCGAAAAATCGATAGTACTCACCTATTTTGAGAATAATCCGTCAAAAAATTTGCGGGTTATACACAATTTTGAAAGAAAAATCCAAAAAAAGATTTTTCTCGCCACTTGAGCCATCACTTTTTGGCATGATATTTCATACAAAAAACAGTTTAAATGTATTGCTCTGTACATGAAAGTGATCAACAACATGTGTTCTCGCTATCTATGAAAAAAATCCAGTTAGATTCTTCATAATATTGTTTAAATTACCACTTTTATAAATATATATTTGACAGGCAACCAGTTTGGATATAAATAATTTTAATAATAATCGCATACACAGATATGCAACCTACAAAACATAGAACAAAATACAATACTTTATAGCGTGGTTGCCAGCTGTAATCGACTACTCGACAATCATGCTACATGACTATTAAGATACGAAATTAAATATTGTATCAGACTATATTTTTAGTTAGATTCATTCAAGACAAACCCAAGAACATAAATGAAATTATAAACACATTATATATATATATGATGATATCCTTATATTGCGTATTTGAAGAAGGGGAAACAAATATATAATCATTGTATTCAGCCTTCCCCTCAAAAAATATCCAATACTTTGTAATCCACATCAAGTTATTCCAGAAGGGGAAGGGAATATAATAATTGAATTCACCCTTCCCCTTCTGGAATATATGGAAGGCATTTGCCTTGCCCTCAAAAGATATCCAATACTTTGTAATCCACATCAAGTTATTCAAGAAGGGGAAGGGTGAATCCAATTATTATATTCCCTTCCCCTTTTTGAATATCTTGAGGGGAAGGCACATACCTCCAATTATTTGTAATCCACATTAAGTTATTCTAGAAGGGGAAGAGTGAATCCAATTATTATATTTTTTTCCTTTTCTTGAATAGATTGATGTGCATTACAATGCATTCATCCCTCTCATCCAATACTTTCTAAGATGAAATTCGAATGCAATAATTAATTAATATTTTTAAAATATCATGATTCTCACGTAATCGTTTACAGCTGGCAACCATGTCACACATTACGCTAGAGCTTCTATGTCATTTGTCATTTGATTTAATTGTTTTCATACAAATTTGTAGCCTGTCAAATATATATTTATAAAAGTGGTAATTTAAACAATATTATGAAGAAACTAACTGGAATGTTGTTATTATTAGCGAGAAAACATGTTGTTCATCACTTTCCCGTTCAGTGTGATACGTTTGAACGGTTGTTTGTATAAAATATTCAGTCCAAAAGTGATGGTTCAAGTGGCGAAAAAAATTCTTTTTTTGGATTTTTCTCAGCAAAATATGTATAACCCGCAAATTTTTTGACGGATTATTCTCAAAATAGGTGAGCACTATCGATTTTTCGCAAAATCAGTCAAAAATTCGTGTTTCCCTATAGTTCAACGGACCCGATCGCCCTATCTCGAGAACTTATTTGAGGGAGCTTCTTCACAAGTTTGAAGTAACAGGTAGTGTTCAAGATGCCAAACGATCTGGTCGACCAACATTTAGTGATGATAAAAAAATTGATATAGTTGCTGAAATGGTAGTAAACCCTACTTCCTCTTCAATTAAAGTTGCGTCTATCTGTGAAGTAAGTGAAAGTACAGTACAGAGAGTGTTGGCTAAAAATAAATTTCATCCATACAAGTTAAAAATGGTGCACCACCCTTCCGGATGACGACCCCGACAGAAAACTCGAATTCTGTGAATCTATGACAAATAAAATTAGTCAAAACCCACATTACACAAAAACAATTAGCTTTAGTGACAAAAGTACTTTTTGCCTCAATGGAAATGTGAATACACAAAATGTAAGGTATTGGAGTGACACAAATCCTCACACCTTTCGTGAACAACATACCCAATTTCCAGAAAAAGTCCATGCTTGGGCAGGTATTTTGGGAAACCACATAGTTGGTCCTGTCTTCCTAAATTCAAATTTAAGCGGTGAAGTGTATCTGGAGATGTTACAAAATGCAATTGAGCCGTTAATTCTTGAAATTCTGGAAGATAATCCAGATGAATTCGGCCATCTGGAAATAACATTTCAATAAGATGGTGCTCCTGCACATTATCATGGTGCAGTAAGACGTTACCTGGATGAAGAATATCGAGGTAGATGGATCGGTCGGCGAGGTCCTAAAGAATGGCCACCTTGGTCACCAGATCTGACACCATTTTAGATTTTTCTCTATAGGGGGTACCTACTTGAAATCCAAGGTTTATACTACGGCACCAGATTTCATTGGCGTTTTGAAAGAAAGAATTATTGAAGAATGCAACGCAATTTCAGCTGACACATAAGAAACGAGTACGACAAGAGTTTACTAATAGGATGTATTACTGTCAGGAAGTAGACGGAGCACATTTCGAACACTTGCTATAAGAATCCAATGTTGATATTTGATTAATTAAATTTAAAAAAATATTTCAATAATTTTAGTATTTATTTAATTTATCCGTCAAAATTAGTTTAAACCCAAGCAAAATTAATATGGCTATGTAGCCAATGTCAATGCCTTTCAAACGAGATATCACTTGCCATAAGGTCCTATTTAAAATTATTGGCCAGAGTGGCACTGTGACGTCATCTATTACTATTACGTCACCTTTTTTTCTCTGGATGTTCAAAATATTCGAATTTGTCTATTGACCTAACACTAATAGAGAAATTCAACTTCTCAGTTAGCTAGAAGGAGCAATAGTTGTCAACACAGCTAGTAGTGGCTATATAGTAGTGTAAAAATTTTTTCCTTTATCGTCTATTATTTAATGGAATTTTCAGGTTTGGTTTCAAAACGCCAGAGCAAAATGGCGACGAAATTTGATGAGACAAGAAGGTACCAACAATAACAATGGACAAACGCAATGTCCTAACGGTCCACCTTCATCTGGATCTGGTGGAATGGACTCCAGTATGCCACATCAAAGTATAGATGAACTTCACCATCATTTACATTCTCAAAATACACAGACTCTTTCATTCAGTGATATATATTAATAATTAATTATTTCACTTTGTTTTGTTGAATTATTTTTCTATGTTAACTAAGAATAAAGAAAGATGCATTTGAATATTTTCAGGGAATTCAAAAAAATGTATTTTCAAATGAAAAATTTTTGTGCTTCGTTTTATTCTTGGTTGGCGTAGGCAAATAAGAGTTGTTTGTACAGTGTGTCACATTCAAGATGAAGACACCCCCATACATGTTGAAGGGCCACATCTTTTAAATTATTCAACTGAAATCTGAACTTTAATCTCAGCCTCCTACGATTTCACAATCACTTTTCGATATTTTGCTTCTCGTAAAAAATATCGAAAAAAAATATTCGAAAAAGTTGTTCAGAATATCATTTCAACCCCACATACCGAAATTCATCATAATATTCGAATTTTTAATTTAATTAATATCACTTAGACTTAAAATAACATAATTTGTAGTTGATACTATTTAATGTCAAAAAATTTTCATCTCATTTCAATAATATTAATATATTTTGTCTCAACTTTTAACATTATCTCATGAGATCTTTTTTGATAAGTATAACATTTCTATTGTAGCCTGATGATGGTAATTAATGTACCGAAACTAGTTGCTGAACATTTTGTCCTTTTGGTGGACAATATTAAAATTTGTGGTTTTATTGATCCTTCTTGTTTGGATTTCAATTTTTTTGCCTACCCACATTTATCATTACAAGATATTGTTTAATTTGATCAATATTCCTTTGAAAGTGCTGTTTACTTTACCAAAATATTTCAATGCATGACACCGTGTCAAGATTTTAATTTCCACGGTACAATAATTATCAAAATAAATAATACTTAGACCAAAAATTGAAAAAATTAAAAATGCGAATTTTGTGATGAAATTTGGTATGTGGGGTTGAAATAATATTCTGAACAACTTTTTTTAATAATATTTTTCGATATCTCTAACGCGAAGCAAAATATCGACAAGCGGTTCTGTTTGTGAAATCGTAGTATAAATGCGACACACTGTATTAATTAATTAATTTTCAATATTTAACACCTTAGATTTTTAGTGCATACACAAGATGTTCCTTTAAGAAATAGTGATAATTTAAATTAACACACAATGTCTCACTTAAAGAGATTTTGTATTAATTTATTAAAGACATTAGCGTAAACATTTTTTTGTACATAAAAAACTAGACCCGCCATCTCATGTGCAATCTAATGAGTTTTTTTTTTGGTGAGAAATGATGTAATAAATTTTTTTTGTTGATTTTCTGTAAAATAGTTGTACATGATTATTTGTTACCTCAAAATTTGATATCAAATGTATTCAAAATGGATGTATATATTGTATAATAATAAATTTATTCATTTCTATATTCGTGTTTTTTTTTAAACTCCTTATTGGAGGACATTTTTCAATTTTGTACCTTTTAAATTATTCCTATATTCCCTTAAAAGTCCCAGATGTGTTTTATGTACAGGGTTATTCATTATAAATTACCCACCCCCTATCATCGTTATTATTACTTTGAGAAAAAAAAGTTTGATACAAAAGTTGTTTGGTTACAGCTGAATTTTCTTAGTATTCTATAAAAAAATTCAGTATCGTGCAAATTTAAGGGGATACAAAAAAATAGTTCTTTTTAAAATGGGCCACCCTGTATATTTTCACATTTTTTAGATGGTCTTTTTTTCTGATTTCAAAAATATTTAATATGTTACCCCTACCTTGTACAGTTTTCGAGTTTTGAAATGTTGTAAATCTGAGTTTAAGTAATTACTGTAAATATGAAAAAGATAATTTATCAAAGTAAGCTATGAAAATGACAACAAATATGTTTGATAATCAACATTTTTCAGATAAAGTAATTGAAATGGTTCACAGAGAGGTGATAGATTTTATTAATAATAATAATAATAATAATAATATACAAGTGATTGAAGCAAGGATTCAACTTGAAATTAACAAACTAAATGAGAATAATGAAGTCATCTGCAATATTATTATAAATAATATAAGAAGGTGTAATCAATTATGCATTAACAATAATGGTGGATATCTCGAATATCTTTAATAAGTTATTATTTATAAATTCCCTTAAATAAATCTTTTTCTTTTTTTGTATATAGTCTGTACAGAAAGTACGAGGAGTAATAAACCCTAATTAAGTATGCAAAACCTTTACAAGGAGCACCATGAAATTTTTGATAAATCTCTTACATTAAATTACATTTCTTCCGTAAATCTAAAAACCA
Source organism: Galerucella tenella (assembly GCA_910591685.1). NCBI lineage: Eukaryota > Metazoa > Arthropoda > Insecta > Coleoptera > Chrysomelidae > Galerucella > Galerucella tenella. Next base: position 3,160 of record CAJUYH010005717.1, on the reverse strand, counting down.
GGTAGATCGACCCCGTATTTGTTTCAGTTGTAGCAAAATTTAGGGTTTCTTCATTGTTAAAGGATTAGCAGATAAGCAATAACGCAATGCAGTGGTGTGTATTTTGGGAAAAAAATACGTTTTAAATTATAATATAATAAAAAATGAAAAGAAACAATTATTGGAATACATTTATTACTTACATTTTATTCTATATCCGACTCGGAAGAGGAAGAATCGTTGTTGACATTAATAATAATAGGGTCGATTAAATCATCACAAATATTGTCAATTTTCCACATATTTGCCTCTACTTTGATAACATGCTCGATACAGTTTGTCCAATTTTCCTTACTAACATGACTTACAGCACTCTCAAACAATTTCACAACATCGTTTATTTTAAAAGTAGTATTTTTTTTTCCAACTTCCCCCTTTACCTGAACCCATATTAATTCTATGGGATTAAGTTCACAATGATAAGGGGGAAGTCGAAGAACTGATATACCACGAGAAGAAGCCATTTCTTCTACAATGTAGGTTTTGTATTTATTCTTGTTCATTTTTGCAATTCTGTAAAGTTCTTTCCTCAGTGGATCTTTTGGAAACTTAATATTTTCGAAATAAGCCACTCCAAAAGCTCTGCTTTACGCCAACGACTTGTGGGCAATGCTTCTCGTAACCGTGAATGGTAACTTGCGTTGTCCATAACAATAACACCCCCTTTTGGAATCAGATCCAACATTTGAACAAACCATTCCTCGAAGACATCCCCATTCATATCTTCGTGATAGTCCCCCGTGCGTTTTGAAATAAAAGTTAATAATCCACCATCAACAAAACCTTCAGAACTTCCAACATGGACAATGATAAGTCTTTTTCCTTTTCCAGATGGTGGCTGCAAACCTAACGACAAACCTTCCACGAATGCCTGCCTTCCGCTTTTAATGTTTTCATCTTGCCAAGATTTGGAAACTGTATATCCAGCATTTATACACACATATATACAAAAATATATAAAATAATTATTGTTACAGATTGGTTTGTTTTCTATTATGAATAAACTGTGTTGCCTTTCTTTATCAAACTTACTAAAATTTATGTACCTCTATCACTTTTTTTTATTAAAATTAGTACATCCCGTTACCTCTGACCTAAATCGTATATTCTTTAGCATAGCTGCAACTCATTCGTTCAATACAAAATGTACCTTACGGTATACCCTCTTAAAATATATTTTGGTACGTATATGAAATCTACTTAAATGAATGATTTATTACTCCTCGTACTTTCTGTACAGACTAGGTATATATTTTGACTTTTTCTTTCTTACTGAAAACCATTTTAATTACTTTATATGAAAAATGTCAATTATCAAACATATTAGTTGTCATTTCCATAGCTTAATTTATTAAATTATCTTTTTCTTATTTACAGTAATTACTAAAACTAAGATTTACAACATTCCATAACTCAAAAACGGTCAAGATAGGGGTAACATGTTATATATTTTTGAAATCAGAAAAATAGACCATTCCAAAAATGTGAAAATATACAGGGTGTCCCATTTGAAAATAAACTATTATTTTTTGTATCCCCTTAAATTTGCACGCTACTGTACTTTTGATAGAATTTCGAGAAAACTCAGATGTAACCAAGAAACTTTCATATGAGACTTTTTTTTCTAAAAGTGATAATAACGATGATAGGGGGTAGGTAATCTATAATTAATAACCCTGTACCTAATGCAAATAGTATCCGAAAAAAAAGAGGAAAACAACATACAAAAAAAATACGACACTGCTTCAGCGTGGAAAATTCTGCTGCTTTTCTTGTTATAGAATTGAATTATCAAATCAATTCAGACGTTGCTTTCAAATAAAATGTACACCCCACCCCGTAATATAAAGTTATGAGAACACTGAAAATATTGATAGTTAAAGAACTACTAAATTTTGAAAATATTTTCGAAAAATACAAGAATTTATTGTACCTAAAATGTGATACTTTCAACAGTTCATTTCATACAATTTTAATAAAATTTGTCTGTGATTGGTTTTGGAGATAATAAAATATAATATCAAAACATTTTTAGAAAAACAAAAATAGTCACCTACCTTTAAGCTGCTATTGTAAAAAAACCTGCAAAAAAAAACAGTGAAAGTAAATTATTTGTTGCTTAACCCTCGTATATTATAATGATTTAACATAATTATTAACACATAACGCCATCTAGAGTAGAGTAGAGTAAACTCACTTACAATACCATCTACATTATAATTTTAAAATAAATTGTTAATTTCTATTATATAAAAATTTCTATAATATTGATACGACCACTATCAAAAAATGTTATCAGATAACAATTTCTTACAACATTGGATACATTTATAGACACAAAACAGTCTAACCTAGGTTAGACTGTTTTGTGTTTATAGATTTGGTTTTACTTTAGATCCCTCCCATCACTTTTCCCTTTTTTTTTAACACTCAATTATAAAAGTCATTGTCAAATTTTTCAGGTTAATTTTTAACGTTAGGTAGAAATAATAATGTCGAATCAAATATTTTTAATATCAATAGCTATATTAGAAGGAAGACACTACGTATGGGAAAATATGGATTCGGCTGTTGTTATCAGGATAGATAATCATCAAAAGACAACGGCAGTAAAAAAAAATTGTAATGCTCCATATTACAACGAGGTACCTATAATGATGAAATTATAATTTTTGGTTCAAAACAATTTTTTTCTAGTATTTCGTTTTTGAATTCTATACAACATTAGAAGCACTTTTAAATAAGAATATTAGAATTATGGTAAGTGATATATACAGAGCTTTTCAGATAAAAGTATCCACCTTTAATAACTTTTGTAATACTGGTATTTAGAAAAAATCCAAAAACACGTCAATTTATGTTGGAAGGGGCAAGCATTATGGCTTATTTAAACTTACTGGAAAAGCCACCCCCTCACCCCTAGCAGCATCCCCTTTATTTTTTTAAATTACTTTTCATATTTTTTATGTAAAATTTGGATACTCCTCTTTGAGCTGATTCCAAAAATGTACAATACTTGTAGGTTAAAGTGGTTAGTTTATGAGATAAACAATTTTTCTTTTAAGAGCACAAAGTTTACTTATTATTTACTTTCACCTTATTTGCCTGTACTAAAATGGGT